>BMAO01020666.1:0-28530 GCA_019973975.1 Trichonephila clavata | reverse complement strand
TATTTAATCAATAAAAAAATTTAAAGCTGCTTTTTTGACTTTTACTAATTTTCTTGACTAATAATTAAAATAGAGAGGCGACAAATTTCCGGTTGGCCCCAGGCGGCGAAAACCCACGCTACGTTACTGGTAGTATGATAAGTAGAAATCGAATAATCTTGTTTGTAACGAAGGCTCAATTAAGACGCTATGGACACAGTTGAACAGTTGAAGACCAAGACTATCTTACTTGCAACTATCCTATTTAACAAAAAGGAACAAGTACTTTTAGCTGGACAGGCTATAAGTTATTATTTTTCAAGTAATATACTTATGGTTATATACTTCCAAATAAAATAATGCGCGAGGAAAATGAAAAATAATGAAAAGTTCTAAAGCGTACGAAGAAATATTACACAACAAAAGCTTTTACACTGTGAAAAAAAATGTTCGTAAAAAGATTGCATCTTTACATCTTTGTTTTACAAAATTTTTGTGGGGTGTCTATTTCTCATCCATATATTAAAAAAAAAAAAAAAATCTGTTTTCTTTTAAAGGTAATATTGTTAAAATAAGGCTGCAATAAATTGTATAATTATTTAAATATGGAATATTTTAACATTTTGCTTAAGAACTTATCGTCTTTGATTTTATAGTGTTATTTTATTGTTTAAGCAATAAGAAAGTCTCACTCTTTGAAACTAAATGTATATGGTGTTCCTAATAATACTTTACTTCACAAAAAGTAATTAAAATAAATTAAAAGACAAAATTAATTGTTTAAAAAGTTCTAACAACAGCAATTTTTTTTTTCAATTAAAATTTTTACGATGTATTTTTATTTACACTTTGCATTCGCATATTTTTAAATTTTCATATTGGATTAATTATCATTTGAAATTTATAATAGTAAATTATATTGTTATTAACAGTAACAATATATTATTTGTTATTGACCGATTTAAACAAATTAGAAAATTTAATTCTGCCCATTTTTTTTAAGGTATCTAGTTTTTAAGTACATTTTTAGTATTTTGATACGTATATTCTAGTGCGCACACAAGGGGGAAGGGTCCGCCAGTCCGGATTCCTCCCCCCAAAGCCCTCGATTTTTCTTGAATGATTATAATTCTATATAAATATTACGTAAAATTTAATTAAGTATTTGTTATTAATAATTAATTTTAATAATTAATGCTAATTATTTTTCAATAATAAATTTTTTACTGTTTTTTGTTCCCGAAAATCGACAAAATCAAAAGAATATATTGGGCGGCGTATTGGAATAGGATAGGAGAATAATGGACTGATTGGAGAATACGACCCTGGACCCTCCCCCCCCCTTGAAAAATTCCTGTGTGTGCCACTGCTATATACAAATAAATCAATTACATTATTTTAGCTAATGATGCATTATAAGATTTCCTTAAAATTTAAAACGGTAATATTAATTTTAAAATGATTGCATTTAAATCATCTTTATACCAAGTTTTACTTTTTTTATTAAAACTATTTTGCTCTGTATAATTTGAAAAGTCAGAATTGGCTTGGGGATTTTTGTTTTTATAATTTATATAAATATTTTCTAAATAAAAAAATAAAAATTACATTTTCTAATTCAAAAAGCTGCGAGTTAATTCTTTTTGTAACATTTAGAGATTTTAAGCGCTTATTTATTTTTTAGGACATTTTTTGAGAATGTTATCAAAATGCAAATTTATCTGTGGGAAGTACCAATAAAACACCGGGGAAGAGAGAGAGAGAGAGAAACAAAAGTTGGCCAATCAAAAAGCAGAAGTAGGAATAAGGTAAGGAGCTGAAATGTATAAACTCATTCTTCTTGAAAGGAAGTTGCAGTAATATTTTAAAGCGAAGACATACTGCTAGAAAATCATACAAGATTTCAACAACCTAAAAATCTTGGATTCTCAGGTTTGTTTCATGATTATTTCTTCATATTCAAAAATAAGTTGTTTTATTTCTTAATCATAATATTAAACTTTCATTGAAATTTTGTCTACGGGTTACCATGAACTTTATGACATGTCGCGCTGTTAAATGAATATTTCGTTACTTTCTACATATCCACAATAAAAGAGAAAATTGTGTTATACGAATACGTTAAAATGGTCAATTTTTGCAAAGAATCACATTTTCAGTTTTTGATTTTCTAGAATAAAGCATTTATTTAGCTTTATAAAACTGCTCTTATTTTGTTTTTAGGCTGCTTAAAAGCCAAAATATTAAAGAATTTGTAAAGCGTGAAAAACTGGGATATTTAAATAACCTTAAGTCAGTAACCTTAAACTCGTCAAACAAAATTTAAATATCAATTTTTAAAAAAAATATATAGCTTTAAACAAACTTTTGATTTATTAGGAAAAAAAATATTACTTATTTTGAGAGGATTTGAAAAATAAATTTAACAGTATATATATATTTTTTACATTCAACTTGATTTGATAAAACCTCTGTTTAGTTGCAAAACAAAAGTCATCAGCTTTATTTTGAATAGAATATAAGTGATTTATTAGCTCATATTATTTTTTTTAAATAATTATGGGAAATAACAAAAGAGTAAAAGTTTTTTCTATAAACGTCAGTACAGAGCAAATAGGTACCATAATAAATCTACAGTTTTCAAGAACCAAAAAATTAGAATCGATTTAAATATTCGAACTGGGAGTGAATCAAAAAGCTAATGAATTCTTTAAAACCTACATATGTTCCAGAAAACAATGAAAAAATATTGTTTTTAACTTAGGGTTTTTTATATTATTTCGTTATTATGTTGTCCTGAATATTTTGAAAGAAAAGTTAGTATTATGCAAGACTATTTTTGGATTAGCTATGCGTATGACTTTAAAATTTTAAGTGACTTCAGGGATTCTTAAATGAAACATTTCCGGTGTGACTACTGGTATATTAACATTGAAATTTTTTTGCAGAACTTGATGAAATTTGAGAAACAGAGTTTAAACGACATTCTCTGTAAGTGGCAGAAGTAGCCAGAAAAAAAAATAGATTAGCTAAAAAGTTTTTAAAAAATTATTAAAACGAGCAAACAGAAGTTATAAGCAATAAAACTGGTAAATTTTAAACATGTAATTGTGTAAATATAAAAAAATATGTGATAAATAGTACTAAAAATGCATTTTTCTCACAATTAATTTTTTCGTATATTTTAAAAATTTCTAAAAGGATAACTCAAAATATTTTGGATAAATATCTTTGAAACTTTGTACCATTTTTTCTCATAATGTTTTCTAGAGCGGGTAAGTAAAATGATGATTATAACAAGAATAGTTTTTAAATTATGGTCTAGTATTTGTGTAACTGTGTTGTAAAATAGGGCAAATTTCTTCTATTGGCTGTTCAACCAACTCAGGAATTTTTATTTACATTTGTAACCAAAAGATTTTACTGCATTTTAGATACATATATAATGGTTATTTTGATACACTAAATTTATACAAATTAGGTCAATAGATTTTCATGTAGAACTTTTTGAATGTTCCTAAAATTTCTTCAAAATTCCTTATAAATTTACCAATTGTCTTAATTTTAAATAAGTTATTGGAAATATTACATAAGCATGACTTATTTACATACAAACTGAAGTTAAATATGGTATACGTTTTAAGTGATGTTCTTTTAAAAGCAGAGCTCCGAACGTATTCGTATACATTAAGGCATCCGACTAGGTTCGAAGATCAATATTTTAATAATTGATTTCAGAAGAATTTTATTGCTTTAAAGATCGTAAATAAGTTTTAAAAATCATAATTATTAAATAAATAACATACATCACCCCTTGGTTTTGAAAAAAAAAGATTTTTATGAAATTTTTGCAAAGTTTTCAATCTCAAGAACAACATTTTAAATAAAAATTCATTAGAGACATAATGTAATATTAATTCCTTGATATAATTCTTTACCCGTCTGAAGTGTCGCAAAACAGCAAGATAAAAAATATTTTAAGAAATAAGTATTTTATAGGCATTTAAAATTCATGTTAATGGTTTTTGTCAAAATTTCTCTGTGTTTTAAGCTAAAAAATGGCTGCAAAATGTGTTTAAATTTAACTAACTTAAAACCTGCGGTTTATTACACTATAAAAGGCTCATTACATAAATGCTATAAATTTCATTGCATTTTATTGGATTATTTTGGAGATATATCCCGTTTTACGTGCACAAATTATCGTGAAAATTTCATTCTTCGAAAAACACATTTCAAAAATATGTTGTGAATTATGAACCAGGGGGTCTGAGTGGGTGGAGTGTAGTTGACACCCCGCTCAGACTTCACGTAGTCTATCTCGACAGAAACCATATGTAACGGATTCTGTCTCAGTTGGATCTTGAACTTGGCTTCAGCATAACTAGACATGCTGTTGTTTATTCGTATATTTTAAATCGGACTCTTTTTCTTGGCTTCGGCGTACTAGGTGCCGTTGCTTACTAGGATTTTATCTTGAATATTAGAATTATCTTTAGTTTCAGTCTAATTAATGTAGTGGTTTAATTTGTCAAAAATTGTTAAGTTTATTGTTGAAAGTTATTGTTACCAATAAATCCAGGAAAAGACAATTCTAGGATTCCAGAATATTATTATTATTATTTTACAACAGCGCACACACGCAACAGTTTATTCACCACAAATATTCTTATAAGTTAGACAAAGTAAATGTTAGAAAAACCACTCTTAAAAGACTCACTCTTTTATATATTATTCCTTCTTCCTCAATACGTATAATTCTCCCCCCCCCCTCCCCCCAATGGTACTAACAACAAACACCTAAAAAACACCATTTCAACCTAATCGAATAAAAATTGCACAATCATGAAAATTTTGTCTCGAGAATGCTGCTAAATATTTCTGTATGTTAAAAGTAATAACTATAGAAAGATATAAGGCAAAATATTTTTTTTCTCTGTTATTGTTTACAACTTAACCATTGAAGAGTTGTTACAGTTAACTATTGAAGTGTGCTAATTTTTTTATCTGTTTTTGTTCACAACATAACTGTTGAAGATTTACAACACTGAATACTTTTTTTTTTGCTGTATATATTTCCCGATGGATTTTTTTTTAAATATACATTTATTGTTATTATATTTTTTACTATTTTTGCATTATTTGTTTATAGTAAACATCTAAATTTGTTTATCATATATAAAAAAGCATCCCTAAGATTGCATTTACGGAAATAATTCCTTGCAAATACCGTATATTTCTGTACCATTATATTCGGCATAAATTCTCGTCAGTTTTTATAATTTTTGCATATATCTGCCCTGTAGCATGACCCCCCCCCCACCCAATTATCAACGACCCACCATCTAGAACAAATTTTATTCTATATCACTACAAAATTCTATTTAGCGTTCGCGAACTTTAAATACGTAGAAAAATTTTAATAAAGGAAAGGAGGGTATTATAGAATACTATTTGCATTCCTAATGGTAACTTAAGTGATTTTTGATAAAAATCCCAAAAGACATAATGAGTAGAAACTATAACCATTTGTAATGAATGATCACTTGCTAAAAAATACTATTTATTGTGTTGTTGTAAAAAATATTTTTAAAAAATTTACAAATCGAGTTATTATGGAATAGTCGGATGATACAGAATAAATGGTTTAAGCCATTGGAAAAATAATTAGGCTTCATAAAACGTAATTATTTTTAACAATAAATACCCAATTTTCAGTCTCCCAACCTGTATAGTGGTTAGCGACGCTGACTGCTGTGCCGTAGGGCCTGGGTTCGAATCCCGGAGAAAACATGGATGTTTGTAAATGTATAGTGCCTTCGCGCATGGGGGTACTCTAAATAACCGTCGAGCCGCAAATCCTCTCGTGTGGTTGGTGGAAGGGGAAGAGAGGTGGGGAACCTCCGACCACTCCCAGGGTGTTCTCTCTCAAAATTGGGGTGGAACCGAGCCCAATCGTACTGCCACCTGCATGGTGCTCAAAGCTACGGCTAACGACAGGCGTACAATATAGCCCGTTGCCATGATAAATTTCTTGGGCCTCGATCTGACTACGTCAGACAGGTGGCATTAGCAACAACAACCCTATTTTCAAGATTACATGCAAGTAATTTCTGTTTCGAGTCTTTTTACACCAAAAGTCTTAAATATAATATTTTTCTGCTCCGGTACAGTCAAAGCGGGTTCACAAAAAACAGCTGAAGCAATGAATCCAAATTTCCCTTAATTGATCTTCGGAAAATTTTCTCCCGTTGATGTGCTGAGGTAGTTAGGAGAGGGGGTATCAGCTCAGGTGTCGTCCTCGTCACTTGACTATGGTTCGAAATTACGAGGTCCGTCACTAAAAACCCTCGTGCAGCTGAACAGTGCGACGTTAATAGTCTTCACTCACTCACTCACTGTTTCACTTTAATGATGTTAAAATTAAAAGAATCCCGTTATATAATCCCTATTTATTTTATAATTAATTAATCTATTATAAATCGGTTTTCATTAGTTTTAATAGGGTTTAAGTAATTATGTTTAAAAGGTTTTAGGTTTCATCTTGGGTAACAAAATTATTAGATCATCAGTATGTCAATTCAAATAAAAATTATTATTACTAGTTTTTCACAAAAATTTAAAAAGTAATAAATAAAATTTTAAATTTTAGCGAAACGAAAACTGGAATTGAATTGATATATATACAGTGGTGGCAAAAAGTCCTGAACACACTCATTTTTTAGCGTAATTTTTGTGTTTGACTTCATTTTTCGTTGTGAAATTATCGCACTATCTTAAATATTGTTATTGATTTTAATGTATTTTTTATGCTGATTTCAAATCTACTACTAGTTTCTTAATGACTAAAATATTTTTTGTAGTAAAGCTGCCTGAACACAATAATGTGAAATATGTGCAGAATAAAACAATATAGAATAACATAATACGCAAAGAAAAATAACACGAAAATTGACAAATACGGTATATTTAATAAGCATTTTGAAAATTACATTGTTGTCACATGTTAGAAAATCAATATTTTATGGGCCAGCCGTTTGCTTTAATTACGGCTCTACATCTTTTTGGCATGGAATGCACCAATTTCAAAAGAAGATCTTTCGTGACAATATGGTTGAAAAAAAATATTAAAGCTTCAATTAATTCACGTTTGTTTGAAGGTTTTTTCTTTGAAATTTCATAACCAATTTCAAACCATAAGTTCTCTATCGGATTAAGGTCGGGAGACTGTCCTGGCCAGTTCATTCCATTCACAGTATGGTCTTTCAACCATTTCTGGACTACCTTTGCACGATGACAAGGGGCGTTATCGTCCTGAAAAATCCATGACTGTTTCCCAAAAAGATCTCTCGCAGTTGGTAGCAATTTATTTTGTAGTATTTCAATGTAATCCATGGCTTTCACTGTTCCGCTAACGATGCGAAGTCTTCGAACACCGTGAGAAGACATGTAACCCCATTCCATCACTTTTGTCGGGTACTTTACTGTGGGCTTCAGACACTGAGGGCTGAATTCCTCATGAGTGCGTCGGCTTACATAGGCACTACTTTGGTTGCCAGAAATACAAACCTGACTCTCGTCACTATATATTACCTTTTCCCAGTCTTTAATAGTCCATAATGAATGTTCCCTTGCCCACGTCAATCGCCTCTTGTGTTGAAATTCAGTCAGTAATGGTTTTGGGCACGCTTTACAGCCTCGTAACCCAATTTCCAGCAGTCTTTCTCTAACAGTTCTTGGGCACACACTCACATTTGATGTCAAAGTCCATTGTTTCAAAATTTGCGAGGAATTAAGCTTTCTGTTTGAAAGTGAAATTCTGTGCAATAACCTGTCTTCACGTAAAAATGTTTTTCTTGGTCATCCTGATCGCCCCCTGTCCGCAATAAAATTTGTTTCAGAAAATCTTTTCAAAGTTCTCACAACAGTAGAAAGGCCACATGGTACTTTAGTAGCAATTGGGCGCATAGAATAACTTTCTTCCTTCAAATGTATTATTTTGTACCTTTTATTCTCAGGCAGATATGAAAATTTAGCCATAATTCCAATATTTTCCACAAACGCACTTCAAATTGCTTTCAATACACTATTTTCCACAAGCACACAACTGCATTCAATACAAAAAACCACGTTTCACCTTTTTCTTGTTGTTGTTGCTTGAAATAACGGAGCATTTCATTGGTGGGAAACCCACTCACTCATTCTTACAGTGACCTTGTGCTTTCTTGTCAAGGTTTTTTCAACATATCAATGAAACTATTTACTTTAGATGAAATCTACAAACAGATTTGAAATCAGCATGAAAAAATACATTAAAATCAATAACAATATTTAAGATAGTGCGATAATTTCACAACGAAAAATGAAGTCAAACACAAAAATTACGCTAAATAAATTAAAAGTAAAAAAACTTTTTTAAAAACAAGCTTTTATTTAAACGCGCTAAAAAGAATAAAATAAATTTTTCTTTAAAATTTTTTTACTATCAACTTATAACGTCATTACACAATTTATATGATATAAAAGCTTGTCGCGAGATTAAAGAACTCTTATTTACTTAGTTTGAAAATTTTAAGAAATTGAAATCAATCAGATCAAGTTATTTAATTTACTTGTTTATCTGCAGAGGTAAATCTCGCGACAAGCTTTTATATCATATAAATTGTGTAATGACGTTATAAGTTGATAGTAAATAAATTTTAAAGAAAAATTTATTTTATTCTTTTTAGCGCGTTTAAATAAAAGCTTGTTTTTAAAAAAGTTTTTTTACTTTTAATTTATTTTTTACTTTTTAGTTATCACTGGACAGGTTTCTTAGTCTGTTCATCTCATTCAACGCTGCTAGGTGTTAGCCGGTTATTTTCGAACAGTCGAGCTAAATGAATTCGCGCAAAAAGGGTACTAGACGAAAAACACAATTTTTTCTTAAATCCGTAAATTTTAAGCAATTTTTTCAATCTTCGTACAGATCTTGGGTAATATTATCCTACACACGAAAAAAAGTTTTATGAGATTTTCTTCAAAAATGACAAAGTTATTAAATATTAAAATGTTGAGTATTTTTTAAAAAATCGTAAAAAAAAATTTTCGACATTTTATTTTTTAAATGACTGATTCTAAAAGAGCAAATCATGAGCTGTTTTAGTACGGAATGTCGATTCATTTAAACAAAAAAAATTCATGCGCGTCGATTTAGACATTATTTTCATAAAAACGCATCGATTTTGACTTATTTAAAAAAAATCGTAAGAAATACAAATATTATTATTTTGTAAAAAACATTATTCCGTATCGGGACGAAATAAATGATCTTTCCGATTCTATAATTATTTTTTGTCTGAGCTTCATAGATTAACCTCTTAAGCGGTCAATTTTTTGACCAAAATTTTCCCAAAAAAAGCCCATTTTTTAACTGCATGTAACTAAGCATAATAATTAACAAAAAGCGCGAAAATGGAAGATTTTTATTTTAATCTCCGGTTTAAAATTTTACTCACCTTTTTTTATTTTATAATTTTTGAACACAAAAACCCTTAAATGTTTGCTTTTAATAAGTACATTCTGCGTACTATGAAGAATATTTCACATATAACTTAAAATATATTTTCTTCCACTTACCAAAAAATTTCATGTTCATACCTCTTTTTCATACGATTGATAGGATTTTATGTGTGTGTGTGCATATTTATATGCACACACAATATGAAAAATAGTGTAACACTAAGTCTTATATTCCAATGGGGATAGAGATAATATCGACTTCTTTGGATTATCTATCCATTTTCCTTTTTCTTAGGCAACACATTGTACATTGCCTTGTGAATCCCTGTTCTTTATCCAATATTTTCAAGAATATATATTCTTGCCTTCAGTGAAAAATTCTCACCTTCACCTCTACCAAAATTCTGAATGAAGAGTAGTTCAGTACCCATGGACAAACTCTCTCTCTGCATCTCCTAAAGACACACTATACTAATAACCTTATTATAGGAATAAAAATGTCTGTGCAAATAAAATATAGAAAGAAAAAATTTCAGTGCCTGTACAGCGCACGGGCAAACCGGTTGTGGCTAACTGGTTTGCCCGTAAGGTGTACGGGCAAACCAGTTAAGGGGTTAAAGTTAGAATTTCTATAATACTCCATCTCAGTTTAACTTGGCAGCGTTTAAAAAGGTATACAATGTACCAATCTACTTGAAAAATAGCTCTACTTTTTATGTTTTGAATTTAAATCCAAGAAAATAGATAGAAATTTGTAAAAAATATTGCATATGTTGTAGAAATTAGATTATTTTTACGTTGTAGAAATGTAATAATTTTTTAGACAAAGTTAATTAATACAGTCAATAGCGCAACGTTATGAAATTCCAGTTTGGCTGAAAACCGATTTTCGACGCCAACTTTTGTCATTGTTGTAACAATAAAATTATTACAACAATGCAGATATATCCAAGTTGGCGCCCAAAACTAGTTTAACGTTTTTAATTAATATCTTTTTAAAAGCTTTTATTTAACTTACAATGTATGTATGTATGTATGTATGTATGTATGTATGTATGTATGTATGTATGTATGTATGTATGTATGTATGTATGTATGCATGTATGTATGTAATTTGTTCGGGTGGAATCTTGCAACTCAATTTTGAAGCTGATATCTTCCTCCCATTGAGCTGAAATTTTGTATACACGTTTAGTTTGGATGACAATGCATGTTTTGACCATTTATATTCCGATATTGCAATTAATTAAAAAGATATTAATTAAAAACGTTAAACTAGTTTTGGGCGCCAACTTGGATATATCTGCATTGTTGTAATAATTTTATTGTTACAACAATGACAAAAGTTGGCGTCGAAAATCGGTTTTCAGCCAAACTGGAATTTCATAACGTTGCGCTATTGACAGTACTAATTAACTTTGTCTAAAAATTAATTACATTTCTACAACGTAAAAATAATCTAATTTCTACAACGTATGCAAGTTTTTTACAAATTTGTATCTATTTTCTTGGATTTAAATTCAAAACATAAAAGTAGAGCTATTTTTCAAGTAGATTCGTACATTGCCTTTCTCAACGCTGACAAGTTAAACTGAGATGGAGTATTGAAGAAATTCTTTAAATAATTTATCTAACTTTAATCTATGAAACTCAGACAAAAAATAATTACAGAATCGGAAAGATCATTTTTTTTATTTATCTTACCCATCAAAAAGGAATCCGCTTGGAAAACAATAAGAGAAAAATATTATCTAGAAATGCAACATATTTTCGATTAAAAAAAATAATTTTATAATAAAATGAAGGAATTTTTTAAAGAAATTTTCTAATTTTAAGCCTACAAGTAATTTAAATATACCTCATTTTATCACCAGTAATCTAAACACACACTACGACATGTGTCCTTAAATTTAATTACAAATAGAATCTGTTAATTTTATTTGAATTTAATTATTGGTTTTTTCAAAATCAAGTTTCTAAAGATGATCTGAGCAATTTAAAAAAATAGATTCTTACGTAGAAGATATTCAATGTCCAGCAAAAAATTATCATTATTTGATAAAACTTTCTTTTTTGATTACAAAATGTGTTTTGAGTCTCAAGCATTTTATTGATTAATACAAATATTTAAATGCCTTTAGAAGTTTTTTAATAAACAACTAAAATTTTCTTCTAATATGTTAGAGAAATATATCCCTTATCTTCAAAATATTTCAAATAAATAATATATTCTTTAAGTTTTTCAAAAATAGTCAAAATTTTAATTAAACATTTAATAACTTTGCCATTTATGAAGATAATCTCACTAAACCTTTTTGTTTTCGTGTGTAGAACAATGTTACCCAAAATCTGCACGAAGATTGAAAAAAATTGCTTAAAAATTACGGATTTGAAAAAATTGTGTTTTTAGTCTAATACCATTTTGCGAGAATTAATTCAGCTAAACCAGGGATGGCGAACCAGCGTTCAATGAGTTGAACAGGCTGAGAAACCTGTCCAGCGATAACTAAAAAGTAAAAAATAAATTAAATGTAAAAAAACTTTTTTAAGAACAAGCTTTTATTTAAACGCGCTAAAAAGAATAAAATAAACTTTTCCTTTAAAATTTTTTTACTATCAACTTATAACGTCATTACACAATTTATATGATATAAAAGCTTGTCGCGAGATTTAACTGTGTAGATAAACAAGTAAAATAAATAACTTGACCTGATTGATTTTGGTTTTTAAAAATTCAAACTAAGTAAATATGAGTACTTAAATATTGCGACAAGCTTTTATATCATATAAATTGTGTAATGACGTTATAAGTTGATAGTAAAAAAAGTTTTAAAGGAAGAGTTTATTTTATTCTTTTTAGCGCGTTTAAATAAAAGCTTGTTCTTAAAAAAGTTTTTTTACATTTAATTTATTAATTAATTGAAATAGCGGAATATAAATGGTCAAAACATGCATTGTCATCCAAACTAAACGTGTATACAAAATTTCAGCTCAATGGGAGGAAGATATCAGCTTCAAAATTGAGTTGCAAGATTCCACCCGAAAAAATTACATACATACATACATACATACATACATACATACATACATACATTGTAAGTTAAATAAAAGCTTTTAAAAAATGAGTGTGTTCAGGACTTTTTGCCACCACTGTATATATATATAAATATACATATACATACATATATACAAGGGGTGATCAAATGAAAAGGTACGAAACGACATAAAAATGAAACAGTTAAATATTTGCATATTCCGCCAAGGGAGAATGTAGCGAGACATTTCGGGATGCCATTGGAGACTCTGACTGGGATCGGATCATGCGCGGGTGCCCGCATGCGCAGGAGAGAGCAAAGGCTCTAATAAAAAGCGGCGTCCAAATGATGAGAGCACAGAATTACTCAAGCACAGAAAAAGCATTAACTCCGATGTGTACTGTGAGACACTCCGATGCCTACGCAGGTCCATCAAGAACAAAAGACCGGGGCTGCTCACGGAGGGTGTGGTTCTGGTCCATGATAACGCGCGTCCACACGTCTCCAGAGTCACACAAATGGAACTGGACAAGTTACAATGGGAGACGTTGGACCATCCGTCCTACAGTCCGGACATGTCACCCTGCGATTTCCATGTGTTTGGTCCACTGAAGAAACACCTGAAAGGAAAGCGCTTCAACTCGGACGACGTACTCAAGGACACTGTGAAGGACTGGGTCTCGTCACAGCCACAGGAATTCTGGGAACAAGGAATCCTGCGGCTTGTTCATCAGTGGGATCGTTGTGCTCAGGCCTATGGTGTATATTTTGAATAAAGTCTATATTTGTACCCACCGTGTCGTTTCGTACCTTTTCATTTGATCACCCCTTGTATATATATATCTAATATATAAAATTCTCGTGTCACAATGTTTGTAACCAAACTCCTCCGAAACGGTGTGGCCGATTCTTATGAAATTTTGTGCGTATATTCAGTAGGTCTGAGAATAGGACCTAAACTATTTTTCATACCGATGTTGTAATTAGTTAAAAAGATATTAATTAAAAACCTTAAAACGCTTAATTGTCTTAACCCTGCGCGTTATTTTTCCCGCCTAGCGTCGTGAATGAACAGAGGGTGAAATTTTTCGGTATTCTGGACGTTATTTAAACAGCCATCCGAGTTTTGTTTTTTAAATCAGACAAAAATAAATACAGAATCGGAAAGATCCTTTCTTTCGCTGCGATACAGTATAACTTTTTTTTTTGCATAATAATAATATTTTCTATTTTTTAAGATTTTTTTAAAAAATAGTTAAAATTGATGCGTTTTTATGAAAATTATTTCGAAATCGTTGCGTATGAATTTATTTTCGTGTTATGAAAACGATATTCTACACTAAATAACTTCAAGCCTTTTTCTTTTAGAACCAGTCATTTAAAAAATAAAATGCCCCAAATTTTTTTTAAAAGATTTTTCGAAATTTGTCTAAAATGTTTAACTTAACATTGAATAACTTCGTTATTTATTAAGATTATCATACGAAAC
Organism: Trichonephila clavata; assembly: GCA_019973975.1. Lineage (NCBI taxonomy): Eukaryota > Metazoa > Arthropoda > Arachnida > Araneae > Nephilidae > Trichonephila > Trichonephila clavata. The sequence continues at coordinate 14,526 of BMAO01020666.1, read as the reverse complement.
TTTTGTTGCGTTTGTAGAATAATGTTATCAAACTTCTGTGCGAAGATTAAAAAAATTGCTTAAAAATTACGGATTTTAAAATTTTTTTTGTGATTTTCGTAAAATAACGTTATTGCAAGAAATAATCTAAACAGTATTTTTTGTACATTTTTTATTTAAAAGTCCTTCGTTTTCGAAATTAATGTGTGAAGTTTGAAACATTAACTTAAAAATTAAGCCCTAAGAAATAAAAACTTTAATAAAAAATACGCGATTTTACAGTTTGCCAAGCCTTGGCGTCGAAAAATGGTTTCGCGCCAAATAGCTTTCAACTGTTTCACCTGAAACTTCACATCTAACTCAAGGGTTACACCAAAAAGTTCTGACTTAAACATGCGAAAATCAGCAAATTTGGCGAGTAAAAAAATGCGAGTGAAAAAGTTATTTTTGCTTCAATTTTCATCATTTTCTCTTTATATAATTTTCAAAATTAAATCATTATTGATGTCAGATTAAGATGAAAGAATGTATTCAATACATTTCTGAGATTCATTTAAAATATTTATCTGTATCTAATCAGTGATTTAAAAAATAAAAAGCCAAAAACTTTTTTGAACAAATTTTAATAAAACACTCAAAATACTTAAATCAATCGTTTAATGATTTCTTCTTTAAAAAAGATAATTGCATGAAACTTTATTCCATGTGTCGGAACATTTCAAAAAATCCTCACAATTTTACTTCAAGATTTAAAATAGTAGTGAAATTTTGTAATTTGAAAAATTTCTACTTTTCTGTCTTTTTTCAACATACAACTATTTTTAAAAAGGCTACATTTTCGTTTCCGAGGACTAAAAAACTGCAACGAAAGAATTGGAAAGTGGGTGAGTGATTTATAAATTCGCACTGTTCATCTACTCGAGAGTTTTTGGCGACGGACTTCAAAACTTTAAGCCACGGTCAAATGATGAGGACGACATCTGAGCTTTCACCCATCTCTCCTAATTACCACACCACACCAACTTAAGAACAAATTTCGAAAAAGGGAGTTTTTATGACATAGTTAAAGAAATCACTCACATCGCGTGCATACACACACACATAAGTGCTATCGTCCTAAGAGGGAAGCAGGAAATTCCCATGGGGATGAAGTTATTCACTCGGTAAAAGCCCGTGCAACCCCGGGGTAAGCGGAGAGGAAAGAAACAAAGAAGTCAAAGTAATTTCGAAAAATAATATTGGAATTGCTGATTTTGTCAAGAGAAGGGAAAATGTTAAACGAGAAAGCCATGATACGCACTCACGGGCTATGCACTCACATCGTACGTGTCACACCCACACAGAAGTGCTGGCGTCAGAAATAAAGGAGGAAATTAACATGGGGATTAAGTTATACCCTCGGTAAAAGCCCGTGCAACGCCGGGCCGGGTCAGCTAGTATATATATATATATATATATATATATATATATTCCGGATTTCTATAGTAATTTAATATTGCAATATCTATTCTATTGCTGTTATATTCACCCACGTGGGTTTTAGGCTTTTGCCTTAGTTTATATTGGGAGCTATTGTGTCGAAAAAAATTCTGCTGAAGGAGAAGGTTGAGATCTCACAACATTGTTTAATCCTGTTTCACTGTCCTAAACCAGTGACAGCTCGAGAAATCATAATAGTTTTCCACTGTAGCTACATTTCTCTTTTTTGGTTTGTCATGGTTCCATGTTCTTGGTTCTTCCGGTCTGATCTTAAGATTCTGGGGATTTATTAGTCTTCTTTTTAATTTATTTACTGCTATATATATATATACAGGGTGTCCAGCCTTAATGTGACCCAATAGCTAATTCCCGAACCGTTCGGCTTAGATATGCACTTCCAATTTGAAAAATGTTTTAAAACATGTATAGAAAGTTTTTACGTGCCTTTCGAACCAAAAAACCCATTTACAAAAAAATTACAAAATTTAATTTTTTATACGGTCCCTAGGTCCTATCACTTATATTTAGGAAACGATGCAGTACACACACAAAAACAAAGTAAACACAAAAAGTTTTATTTTATTACGATAAAAACTGGCTGAGTTATGGAACTTTGAAAATCCTACATTTTATCCACTTTCTCCGCAGTTTTCAAGAACCTAATAAAGGGCCGTCTTCAAAGTGAAATTAGTTGGAACTCTACCAGGAAACTTTGCTCTTGCACGTCACTCTTATGTAAATCATTTTTAAATTTAAAAGCATACGTTAATAATACAATAGTTGAGTACAATTTATTCTGTGTACGTGTAAAACATAGAAAAAATAAAATATTTTGGACGAAGAAAACATTTTAAAAGCAGTTCCAAAAAAATTCTTATATGCTGTGGTTTCAGTCTGATTCTGCGTTTTTGCTGATCATTACGAAAGTTAAAAATCTGTTGTGCAGTCGCTTGCAATTGCATACAGTCGTATTCTAATATTATTAATTCTAGTATGGGAGAACGAGATGTATAAAAATGAAGAATACTGCCAAATGGTACTGTTTTATGGACAGTGTAAACGAAATAAGAGAGAGGCAGCAAGACTTAATGCCATTAAATTTCCCACTCGAAGACATCCATCTTATTATACAATTGCCAGTGCTGTTCAGCGCTTGTATAAAGCTAGGAGTTGTCATAGACGTATTTCCTCGTCTCCGTGCCACACCTCGTGCCTTCACCATTATTTAAGTTAATTTGGTCATTCTGATATAATAAAGCCCCTGATTCATGATTGGCACATTATTCCACATTATGCTATAATTTGAACGGCAAATCCTGTATTATTTTGCTGCTATTTTTTTAAAACAAGCTATTTTAATCTTTTCGGTACAAGTTGTATTTCTTTAATTTAATTTTTATTGTTTGCCATACAGCCATACAAATTATCAATCTATGATGTTTACTATGATGTTTTTCTCTTGCTCTTTCTGTAGATAGTGAATTACTGTTCTCTAAACTAAATTTATATACGGCCCCCTTTTCTGAGCAACTCGGATGCTTCAAATTTATGTAGGCTTAACTCGGTCAGATTTCCTCGTAATAAAATGAAACTTTTTGTGTTTATTTTGTTTTTGTGTACTGCATCTTTTCCTAAAAATAAGTGATAGGGCCTGGGGACCGTATAAAAATTTAATTTCTGTAAATGGGTTTTTTGGTTCGAAAACCAAGTAGAAACATTCCTTACCTTTTTTAAAACATTTTTCAAATTGGAAGTGAATATCTAAGCCGAACGGTTCGGGAATTAGCTATTGGGTCACATTAAGGCTGGACACCCTGTATATATATCTATATATATAACCCCACTTTTATATATAATTTTTTTATATATATATATAAGCTGCCCTAAGTCAGCAATGTTGATAATACTGTAGCATCCATTTTTTTATATTTAACTCTGTTATTTTAATTTTTCATATCTCCTTTTAAATTCTGTTGTCTGGTTATCTTGTAACTTCAATTCTTTTCAGTTTTAATCATGTTTATTTGTCTCTCTCTCTTGTAGAGATATTTTGATTATTTATATATATATTAGCTGAAACGCGGAATGAAAACTGGAACGACAAAAATTACGTTTCGAAGCCCTGGCTGCTTATTTAGCAGCTATTCTTGATATTAACGTAGGATCTTCCATTTAAAAGGAGCAAAAAGAAAGCTCCTCTTTTAAATTATGGTGCATTGTCGAGCAAACCAAAAATCTAAAATTATTCAAGGTTCAATTTTTTATAACAACTGTGGATAGTGCTTTAAATTTCAAACTCAGAAAAGATTTATCAACTTCAACGCATACAACATATTAATTAAACTCCTAACTGAATTCAGGAATATGTCTGAAGACGACTTGGAAAATTCTTGTGCAGGTTTTAATATTATAAGTTTCTAATGGCGATTCAGTTTCTAGGGATGTAAGTGGTGATTTACAAAAAGTTACTATTGTACAAAATCATTAATGCTGATATTACAGATCTTTTAAACAATTTAGAATTTCCTGAAAGAAATAATTTATGTTTATCATTTTCCTACTTTTTATTAACCTTTAAGTCTTAATCATATATTTAATATATATCTTGTGTGTCATGTTTGCTACACATAAAGTGAGTTTCTCTAAACTATAAATCTTTAAATCTTACTGAAGATTGTCTTTTAATTTAGGTATAACTGCAATAAGAAGAGCTGTTATAAGAAACAAATTTAGATGACGGTTATTGACGAATTTACAAGAACGCATGAAAGATGATATTTTAGTTAGAGGAAAATTATAAGACTTTATTAGCTATTTGGTTTTTTCAATTAGGTAAAGAAGTTTTTTGCAGAAATTTCTCCTCCTTCCAAAGAGAAAAAAAAAGTAAAAAGAAAAAAAAACAAACAAAAGACATTTTTATTTATTTTTTTTTCCCAATAAATATCTTTCACAGTGTGATTGAAGAAATATATTTATGATAAATCTTGTATTTCCGAAAATATAGACAATGCTTTTTTTTTTAAAGAAAATTGCCTATACAACCAGCAAACACTTTATATTTGAAATTTTACCGAAGAATTAAACTTATAGCCTGTTTGTTGAATATACAAATAAAAATTTCTTCTACTTGCAAAAAAAAAATTTTTTTTTCTTTAAAAAAGTAGTATCCTTTAAAAGCATTTAATTTTAAATTTTTAATACATTGGCTCATAAGAAAATGCCGTAGATAATGTAGACATAAGAGGATATATCAGATGTGTATTTTTCCTATAACAATTAAAAAAGTAATAATAATGTTACTGTCAAAGACCGAAATCTGGAGAATGTCGAATTTCTCCAGTGAATGTCAACATTCACATAGTCGCTTGGTGTATGTCCGAAATATTTGCTAAAATTCCTTATTTCTCATTTACACAGGCAAATGTCAGCATTCACCATGTCCTGATGACGAATGTTGAATAAAAATATTTTTGTTGCGTTTTTAGATCATACTTTTTTATTAAAACATATTACGATTTATGTCCAAAAAAAAGCTTAAGTAACAGCACATGTAAATAAACTTTTGGACTTAAAACAAATAGTACTTTCTGGCTGAAAAAAGAAAATAATATCAATAAAAAACTTAGTCAATGGATTAAATTCACGACGGTCACATGATAAATGCAATCACGTTTTCTCCATTGAATATAAAGAGACATTAGGCTTGTTCTTATTGTTTTACTTAAAAAATTTGGATTAAATTTCAAATAAGATAATTTGGTAAAAATTATTCTTCAAAATTAAGACAATATGATACCATCTTCACAATTTTTTTAATTTTTAATATTTGATGTTTGGTTTTAATTGTATTTTATAAAGGTTAATATGCAATAATAATTCATACAAATTTTTTTTAATTTGTTGCAAAATATTAGTAAAATCTAAATTTTTTGAACTTTTTTAAACATTTTTTAAAAATCTTAAGGCTTTTTTAAATATGTCTTTTTTTTAATTAATTTTTTATAGTTAAACCTCCAAAAAATCTCCAAAATAAATTAATTTTGATTTTGAAATTTTTTAGAAAAAGTACTAAACACATGTTAGAGCTAATTCCATGCATAGTTTTACAAAACATACATTTCAGAACATGTATAAAAAATTTCAAACTCATGCTATCAAAAAAGCCTTAGGGTTTTGAATAACAGTATATGCACGAAAATTAAACATGGAGAAATATGAGTTTGAAGTTTTCATTCCATGAATAGCATGATATAATATTCATGGAATAGTCTTAAACTTTTATGAAACGTTAATTAGCTTATTTAAAACTGCTAATCATAAAAAAATTGCACAAATGTAGAACGATTAAACAGTATACTGCCATAATGAATATATAGAAGAAAACGAATGAAAGATCAATATTTCATAAAACCTTATCTTAATTATTTAAAAAAATAAATACACACACTTTAGAGCTAATTCCCTTCTCAGAGCTAATGCATAACATGTACAAAAGATGTTTAGGTCTTTATTTTTTATTTTCATGATTTTAAAAGCCTTCGCATGTTAAATAGTGTACACGAAAGAAAGCAAAATCAAATAACAATTTATAAGTAAAATATATCAAAATCTAAGAACCGTATATTTGAATTTGCTTAAATAAATATCTTAAAATATTTTTATAATAAAAGTGTTGAATTTCACACACATGGGATATATATATATGTGGGATTTGAAGAAGGAAAGGAAGTATCACTCTTTTTCTTCTTTCCCGCCGGCCGAAATGATTGACACTCAAACTTTTCTTTTTATTCAAGGATTATTTATTTTTTCATATCCGTTCGAAGCGCCTGTAGTGCGAGCCGCTGATTGGCTGTCTTTTTTTTATGCAATTGCATGATTTTGAAATGAAATAGTTTAGTCAGTCTGTGTTCTGGCTCACGGCATGTAGCCGACGGCTGTGTTGTTTAGCTCTTTAAATGAATGTAAATTGTCCCCTAGATGTTAAAACCAAATAAAATTTTTTGTTAAACATTTTTGAGAAGTTATTTCTCATGAACTCTCACAGATTGGGGGTTCGTAGCCGGGATTGAATTTTAGGGAAATCCCCGCAGATTAGTTTGTCGGCTCTGATATGCTTGCGTGAGAAAAAAACAGCCAACTGTCTCTCGGCTTTTAGGAAGCCGTTACGATTTTGTTCCGGGCTCCAGTTTTGCGGATTCCAGTATTGTTCCGGGCTCCAGTTTTGTGGATTCCAGTTGTGTTCCGGGCTCCAGTGTTGCGGATTCCAGTTTCGTTCGGGTTCCAGTGTTGCGGATTCCAGTTTCGTTCGGGTTCCAGTGTTCCGGATTCCAGTTTCGTTTCGGGCTTCATTCTCGCTCCGGCCCTGCAGTTTCCTCGTCTGGTTTTTTGTCCGGCACCGTTTCGTTTTTGTGTGTGTTCATCTATAGTCCTGCCTAGTGGACTCAAAAAGTTCAGTGATCTTGCTGTATTGCGTCAGTGACAGTCTCGTGTTTCGTCAGTGACAATCTCGTGTTTCGTTTTCACCAGTGTCCGGTGTATATTTCAAGAGTGGACTACCTGAAGAGTCAAGATAAGTACTGTTTTGATTTTCACCAAATTTTGATTTATGGTGCTATGCTTTTTTAGTTGTGAAAAGTGAATAATTTCAAATAGTTAACTTGATCAGTATTGTTGTTTCGATTATTGATATTTTTATTTGATCAATTTTAGAATAGATTTGGTAATAGTATTGATGTTTTTGAAAGTATTACATTACAGTGTTATATATTTTGTGATAATATGATATAATTCTTTTCATGCAAGTTTCGGTTGAATTTGATCAATTTTAGTATAGATTTAGTAATTTTATTGATATTTTTGGTTTTTTTTTTAAAAGTATTACAGTACTGTGTAATGTTTTGTGCTAATAGGATTTAATTCCTTTTCAAGTGAGTTCAGTTATTCTTAATCATTGTGTGTGTTAAGAAATGCTTAGAATGCTAATTTCAGGTTATTTGATAACAGAAAAAAGTACATTTTCTTTCTTTTAAAAAACGAAAGTAGATTTTATTTCTTTTGAAAACGAAAGTAGATTTTCTTTTTTTAAAACCGAAACTAGGTCCACAGTTGTGATTTAAAACCAGTGTTTATGAATAAGTTATGATTTATCTTGTCAAATAAGAATGAAAAATCTTTATAGTAAGTGTTAGCTGTTGGTATAGTACCAGAGTTGAGTAAATCTTGTGATCCACACTGTTTGATAGTGCAGTACTAGGTAAGCATTGTGACTATTGTGTTGGTACTACATTGCACGTGCATATTGTTGAAAAGGGAACATAATCATATTACGTATAACATATTTGTGATTAATATCTCTTTAACGAGGTATGAGCCAATTAAATTCTAATTGTGTTTGAAAGGATAAAATTCACTGACTTGTGCATGAAGTCATTGCCTAACGCGCAGTCTAAATTTAACCTTGTTTTTTTTTTAAATCTTAAAAGTTGTTAGGGTGTAATTAAAAAGATTATAAACACCAGTGGTGTGCATAACAGTGCATAGTTCTTGTTTGTTATGGTAGATATTATTTTTTAATATAAAGGTAGTGTCTTTGAATGTTAGTATTGGATTTCTTTTTGTTTTTTTCCAATTATAAAAGTCAGTATTGATAATTTTTTAGAAGCTAATTATTACTAGTGCCTCATTAAGTACCGAACTCTTTCGTAATGGCATTTTTAGCGAAAGGTAAAAAGGCGGATCTGGTGAACGTCTGTGAAGAACTCGGTGAAAATGTTCCACCGAACAGCAGAGTTCCCGACATTAAGCACATAATTCTTGAAAGTAAGAATGTTAACGAAGAGGCAGTCCGAATTATGTTGGATAGAATAATCGGAGAAAGACTTGAAGAAGCAGAAGCTGAGCGTCAGCAACTTGAACATGAAGCTGAGCGGCAACGACTTGAACGTGAAGCTGAGCAGCAACGACTTGAACGTGAAGCTGAACAGCAACGACGTGAAGCTGAGCAGCAACGACTTGAACGTGAAGCTGAGCAGCGACGACTTGAACGTGAAGCTGAGGCTGAGCAGCGGCAAATTGAATTACAACGTTTAGAGATCCGACGTTTAGAATTGCAGGCAGCCCCAGCAGCCACGACGCCCCCTGGAAGAACTGAGGAGGTTCATCATAAGATCCCTTTGGCACAAATCACGCCTAAGTTTGATGAGAAGAAAGATGAGATGAGTCTTTTTCTCGTCAACTTTGAGAGGCGAGCTGAGATGGCCAGAGTACCAAGAGAAGAATGGGTAGTTTACCTACTCCATGTGATGCCTCCGGAGATCTCTAACATGTTGGCGAGGGAGACAGCTGAAAACGCGAATAACTACGACTATGTTAAGGAGCTGGTTTTGAAAAAGTACAAGTTGTCTGCAGAAAAACTTAAAACTCTATTTTACAGACATCAAAAGGACCCTGAAAAGACTTGGCGTAGTTTCGCCCACGAATTAAGTTGCTACTTTAGGGAATGGATTTCTACTCTAGAGATAACCACTTTTGAAGGCTTAGTAAACCTACTTATTGCTGAGCGAATAAAGGCAAAAGCTCCTGAGGATATTAAAGATCATTTTTTTGGAGAGTGGCTCGAATTGAAACAGCCTGAAGAACTCGCCAATAAATTCGACGAATTTGAAAGCTTAAAAGATAGCTTAAGAAATAACCACCACGGTAGGAAACAGAATGAGAGTCGTCCCATTCATAACGACAAATCAAGGTTCCAAGATAATCGCAGAAAACTTAGCGACAACCATGCAAGGTTTAGAGACAACCGTGGAAAATATAATGACAACCATGGTAGATCTACAGAGAATCACACGAGATTCTACGATAAACGTCAAACAAAGACTGAACCGGGAGGCAGAGGTTCCATGCCAGCCCAAAGCAAGACTTCTGGACAGAAGAATTTTCGTTGCTATGAGTGCGATTCTCCTGACCACCTAAGAAATGCATGTCCCGAATTAAGAAGAAGTCAAGGGAATGAGATCAACACGCACTCTGACACGCATCCTGTTCCCATCGTCAATGAAGTACCAGAAGAAGCAATAGAATATCCAGATGTAGATTTGCAGAAGTTTACAAGACAGGTCAAGATAGGAGACTTTGTCGTCACAGCCTTATTGGATACAGGCAGTGTACGCAACCTCATACGTTTTGACGTCTACAAGAGGATGAATCCAAAAACAAACTTTGGAGAGAATCAACGGTCCTGACCGGACTTGGTCAGGGACAAGTTAAAACACTTGGATCCTTCAGACATGTTGCGGAGATAGACGGACACGTTTGCCGTCTAGACTTTCAAGTTGTCCCCAGCGCAGCTCTTAAGTTTGAGGTAATCATTGGGTCAGCATTCCTCGCCCATGCTCCCTGTCCTTTTCATGAAGAAAAGGTGAAACCAGAATCTCCAGATTGGATTTTCAACATTTCGAAGAAAGAATAGCAAGACGAGTTAGACCTGCGACACATTCAGAATGCTGAAATTGCCTGTCGCGTTGAAGACATGGTGTCTTCGTATCAACCAAAGAAGACGGAATCTACGGATGTATCAATGAAGATCATCCTTGAAGACGAAATACCAGTTTATCAAAGAGCTAGAAGACTCTCGTTTCCAGAACGACAAGAGGTCAATAAACAAATCGACGAATGGATCAGAGATGGAATCATTCGCCCTAGTTCGTCGGATTATGCTAGTCCGATAGTTTTAGTAAAGAAGAAAGACCACTCAACAAGACTCTGTGTGGACTATCGACAGTTGAACCGGAAGCTGGTAAAGGACAGATTTCCACTTCCTTTAATCGAGGATGTACTAGATAGACTTCAAGAGGCTCGAGTATTCACAACCCTTGATCTGAAGAATGGCTTTTTCCACGTAAATGTTGACGAAGACAGCAAAAAATATACATCTTTCATTGTACCTGATGGGCAGTACGAATTTAATAAAGTCCCGTTTGGCCTAAGTACAAGCCCAGGAGTTTTCCAGAGATATGTAAATAGCATTTATAGACAACTAATAAGTGAAGGTACAGTAATAACTTATATGGATGACCTAATAATACCTTCTTTGGATGAAGCAGATGGTCTTAGAAAGCTAAAGAAAGTATTTGATTTGGCAGTGAAATATGGACTTGAATTCAAGTTTAAAAAGTGTCAGTTCCTGAAAAAAGAAGTTGAGTTTCTTGGGTACGTTGTGAAGGAAGGAACCATACGACCTTCAGATTCGAAGACTCAAGCAGTTAAGAATTATCCCTACTCCTAAGACAGTTAAACAAGTACAAAGTTTTTTGGGTTTAACTAGTTACTTCCGGAAATTCATCCCAGGATATGCCGGTATCGCCAAACCATTGAGTGATCTACTTAGAAAAGATCATCCGTTTACGTTTGAAGCCGTACAGAAAGAAGCTTTTGAGAGACTTAAGGAGACGCTGTCTGAAAACCCTGTCCTAAGGATATTCAGGCAAGGTACAAGAACTGAGTTGCACACTGATGCGAGTAAATACGGCTACGGTGCCGTACTACTTCAAGAAGCTGATGACGGAATGTTGCATCCTGTCTATTATATGTCCCGAAAGACTAGCCCAGCCGAAGAAAAATACAGTAGTTATGAGCTGGAGGTCTTAGCCATTGTGCAAGCCTTCAAGAAGTTTAGGGTCTACCTATTCGGCAATAAGTTCAAGATTGTGACAGACTGCTCCGCTTTTCAGATGACGATGAGCAAAAAAGACCTGGTTACACGTATCGCAAGATGGGCCTTCCTCTTAGAGGAATTCGAATACGAAATAGAACATAGAGCAGGACAAAAGATGCGACATGTTGATGCATTGAGCAGGTATCCTATAATGATAATTACCGATACTATCACGGCAAAATTAAGGATATCCCAAGAAAAGGACGACTACATCACCACTCTTAAGTCCTTATTGAACGAGGGCCAAGATCAAGAGTACTTCATGAAGAATAAGATCCTGTATAAGTACGAAAATGGCCGAGAATTAGTCGTAGTACCAGAAGGAATGCAGACAGAACTGATCAAGATGGCTCACGAGAAAGGACATTTTGCAGTCGCCAAAACAACAGATATTGTGAAGCAAGAGTTTTACATTCCGAAATTGCAGTCTAAAGTGGAAAACACAATAGCGCATTGTATACCATGCATCCTTGCAAACAAGAAAACCGGCAAGAAAGAGGGGATGTTGCATCCAATTCCCAAAGAAGATACCCCTCTCCACACCTACCATGTAGACTTCATAGGACCAATGCCCTCGACAAACAAGAATTATCAGCATATTCTGACTGTCGTAGATGCGTTTTCGAAATTCGTGTGGCTCTATCCTACGAAGTCCGTATCCGCTGAAGACGCGTTGGAGAAACTTAGACTCCAACAGAAAACATTTGGAAACCCAGTCCGGATAATCACCGACAGAGGAGCAGCGTTCACATCGAACAGCTTCAAAGAGTACTGTGAAAAAGAAAATATCCTGCATCTGCAAATTGCAACAGGAGTACAACGTGGGAATGGTCAAGTCGAACGAGTTCATAGAACCCTAATTCCAGCACTGACCAAGCTTACCCTTGAAGACCCCACGAAGTGGTTCAAGCACGTGCCAGAAGCACAAAGAATTTGAATGACACCATCTGTCGTAGCACTAAGTTTACACCATTCGAACTTCTGACAGGTGTAAAGATGAGAAGCAGCGAAGACATCGCCATAAGAGAAATCCTTATCGAAGAGATGTTCAAAGAATTCAACGATCAAAGAAACAAGCTTAGATCAGAAGCTGTTAAAAACATTCTCAAAATCCAAGACGAAAATAGGAAGCAGCACAACAAGTGTAAGGAAGCTACCGAATACAAGATCGGTGACATCGTGGCCATCCAACGAACTCAGTTTGGAACTGGTCTAAAGCTTAGACCCAAATTTTTCAGACCATATGAAGTGACTCAGGTCAACGGCAAAGGAAGATACGAGGTATCCAAGATAGGGAATCATGCAGGCCCAAACCAAACGACAACAGCTGTCGACCTAATGAAACCTTTTGGATAGGCATTTTTTTTTTTTTGTTCCCTTAGTAATTTTCCTTTGGCATTTTTCTACGTGTGTTATTTTTATGGCTCATACTTCTACTGTGCATTTATTTTTAAGTGTTTAATTTGTAAACTTTTTTTTTTATAATTTGAAGTGTTTATCATTTGTGATTTATTGTATTTCTTTTCAAATTGCTTCATAGTGTATTTTTATGTCAGTGTTATTTTTTAATGTAATTTGATTGTAAGCATTACAGGATGCTTCCGTTCTAAATTGTTTTTATACTCGCGTTCGCTGAGGACAGCGACATGTCAGGACGGCCGAGTTGTGGGATTTGAAGAAGGAAAGGAAGTATCACTCTTTTTCTTCTTTCCCGCCGGCCGAAATGATTGACACTCAAACTTTTCTTTTTATTCAAGGATTATTTATTTTTTCATATCCGTTCGAAGCGCCTGTAGTGCGAGCCGCTGATTGGCTGTCTTTTTTTTTATGCAGTTGCATGATTTCGAAATGAAATAGTTAGTTCTGGCTCACGGCATGTAGCCGACGGCTGTGTTGTTGAGCTCTTTAAATGAATGTAAATTGTCCCCTAGATGTTAAAACCAAATAAAATTTTTTTGTTAAACATTTTTGAGAAGTTATTTCTCATGAACTCTCACATATATATCACCAAAAACAAATATATAAAAATGGGAGAGTTTTTCTATTCTTGCGAATTGGATTTTTAATTATATGAGTTATCAAAATGAGATTTAGTATTTGTGTTTTGGGAGAATCCGTTTTGAAGTTTTAATTTTATTCATAATAATATCATAAAAAACACGCACAAGTTTTAAATCTTGACCAGATCCATTTGCTGTTCCCCAATAAATAATTCACAAACTAGAATTTTTGCATGAATTGCACAATTCTTTCTTGAAATGATTTGTTACTGCATATATAATGTTAGTCTTATTTACGCGCGGTAGAAAAATAATTAATTCCTTTTTTCATCAGGCTCTTTTCTAGCAGATAATCTGAAATGTGGGCGTAGTATTTGCTGTCGAGGATCAAATATTGCTCCATAACTTGATAAAAAATGCAGGTAAAGCTTTGAAATTTAGCAGGCATATTTATAAAGATTCGGGGTATCAATTAAGCCAACAAAAATTTCGACAGGTTGATGATTTTTAGGGTACCTTATCGCCTTAAAAAAAATTCTTACATTATACGTGTAATTTTAAATCAGGTAAATTTTGTTTTCCTATGTACATTATTATTGTTGACAATTATGTACATTTCAAAACAAAATTTCTGTAAAAAGCAAAAGTTGGCAACAGGTATGTGCATGAACTGATTGGCTAAAACACGTGATTCTTTTATCACGTCACCAGTAGCGGATTAAGCGGGTGTCGGACCTGGCGGCCGCCAGAGGCCCCAAGCTTGATGAGTGCAAGGGCCAGCGACAAACCAACCACGCCACCCTGGAACAAGAAATTAAAAGAAAACAAAGATACAATGAAACCCCCGCTAGAAATTTATCGAGATGCAAGAGAAATCCTAATGTAGAAAAACTTTTGAAAATATTTTTAACCATACCGAAATCGAATGCATCAGGTGAATGATCTTTTTAAGTTTCAAAACGTGTTAAAAATAATTTAAGAGGTACTATGGGAGAAAAGACAAATTGAACCACATGGCTATATTATATACTGAATGAAATGTTTTGGACAAAATAATTATGGTAAAAATAATTGATGAATTTGCCAAAGAGAAATGAAACTGTATAGCAAAACTGTAACACCTAAGTAAGGTTTTTAATTCTTTTATATACAGTTAAGTTTTTTCTTTAGCCGATGAGTTATACATTTTATTTTGAGAATTTAAAGTAAGCGACTCTTTTTACTATTTTAGTTTTTGGACTTTTAAGCCCTTGGGCCTCAAACCTTTTACCGCCAGGGGCACGTCACTATGCCGTCGCATGAACTAATGGACTAATTGGCTGGAAATACGTGATTATAGTTATCATGTGACTA
>BMAO01020665.1:0-18566 GCA_019973975.1 Trichonephila clavata | reverse complement strand
AATAAAAAGTGATTACATGTGTTGGAAGTTGATAACAGCAAGATTGAGGCCCAACGAAGTGCGGTTAACGAAATGATATGATATTGCAGCTGTATTGGTAAGAATCCAAAAACTGTCAAGCCAATGTGGAATTTATCTGTTAAATTGGGTCTTACTGAACACCATGCCGGATCTTAACAGTCTCCTGTCACTTACTTCCTGGAGGACAGACATGTTGTCAGGTCATCCTTTCGTGATCGTTAGCCACATCCTGAGTATTGAGCCAGAATTTTGCGGCATGACAAATATCTGCATAGACAATGCGATAACGTGTGAAGAAGCATGAATTATCCATTCAGGGACCATTATTGCGGTTTCCTTTAACACACGGTGGCAGTGGTGCACCCAACGACGTAACTGGATATAGGAATAGACGGCGTCGTTTTTTTCATACTAGTCCCAGTTTCCTCATATTAGTCCAATATCATGATGGGCGTACCCATATCTGGAAACACCATAGAAAACGTCCGTGACCTGCTTGCATTTGATATTGTCATATGGGCTCTATACAGTGGCGTAACGGAGAATATCAGGGTCTTCCTGCAAAATTAGAGTTTGGGCCCCAAGTCTTATTTTACAAATCATTGCAAAACCATAACATAATTTAGGTTCTGCCCCCCCCCAGTGCGGGGATGAACGTTACGCCACTGGCTCTACACCTGGTGTGATTGTATGGGCACCTATTGGATACCCAACACGAACACCTCTTGTTCACTCCATTGTTAATCTGAATAACAAGAATTATGTTTCTAAGATCTTAAAGGCTAGTAACTGTGACCTATCGTCAAGGTCTGGGATGTCATTTTTTCACAAGATAGCGGGATACCCCATGTTTCCTGGCCAGTTTTTATCTACCTCGACACAAAGGGTGTGTGACTAGTGACCAAGCCAGCACGTTCTCCACACTTCTCACTTGTTGAAAGATCTGATCATGGGTTGATGAGAAACTGGGCTGCCACTGGTCTCCAACCACTACGCTTGATGAAGTGGGGAATAGACTTAAAGCAGCACGGAATGACTTGTGCTTATTGTCATCATCATTGCCCTCTTAAATTCATTCTTCTTGATAATTTGCTTCTGAACTTTAAGTACCACGGTAAGTACAGTACGCAATACAGTAAGACAGTACGCACTAAAGTTTGTTCATCTACCTGCTATTTCTGCTTTGCATCTTTTTTATTATCAAATTCGGTAGCTAAATTACGTTGTGTGTATCCCCCTCCTCAAACCTAAAAAAATATTCTCTTTCATTAATTTCCATTTATATGATTTGTCTTCTCAAATCTTACTTTTGTTAATTTTCAAAGATAGAGCTGAAAGGGTGGACCACGTTTTGATGTGGACGAAAGCTCCAATATTAATTGCTATGAATACAACGTAAAACCTCTGACAATAAAGTTCGGTGAATGAAGTCAGAATGGCAGATCTGAAAACACTGGAGAAACAAAATGCTGCACCTGCGTAGCGGCAGGTGTTGACCATCTGCCCCCACCGTTGTTCAGTTGAAACTCATTTGTGTTCCGTGTAAGACTTGTCTTACAAAGTGCTTGTTTAGTTTGTTTGTTCTTAACTGAGAACAGGAAAATGAACGAACAATTTAAAGTTTTGTTTTAAGCTTGGCAGGACACCAAATGAAACTCATGCGATGCTGGTACTTGTTTATAAAGATCAAGCACTGTCCATGAAGTGTGTGTATGAATGGTTCGCCCGTTTTCGAAAAGCAAGGAAAGTGTTTCTGACAACCCCCGTAGTGGAAGACTGGTGATTTCCGTCAATGACGAAAGCGTTGAGAAAGTGAGAAAATTAATTATTAAAGATCGTCAATTAACTATGCGCGTAGCGGATGAACTGCAGATTAACTGTGAATCCGGGCAACAAATCATCACCCATAATTAAGGAATGAGAAAATAGTGTTATCGATATTGACGATATTCCTGACATCCAACGAAACGTGACGAGGTTTTTGAACATCATCCCTAAAGAAGACTTCTTGCATAGTTTCCAGGACATGTATAGCAGATCTCAGCTGTGCATAGTTATGGAAGGTGACTATTTCAAAGGACAGTAAGGTAACTTTCGTTAATATTTCATCCATGTTAGTGCTACAGGACTATTCACCGAACTTTATTGTCAGAGGTTGTATATAATTTTTCACAAGATAGTATAAGCAAATTAATAAAATTTGATTTTTAATAAAAATTTCATTTTTGTAAGGCATGCAGTTTTTTGCCTTAATGCTAAATGGTTATTTCATTTTCCACTTTAAAATATAGGAAGTAAAACATTAACCATACTTTTACCAAAAAAATAATTATAACAGATGATTCAATTAGATTTTTGTAGTTTATGAATGAATGATTTTCTCTTTAAAGTAGAATAGTCAGAATATTATTTTAAATCATGTTAATCAATTTTTAATTTAAAACTTATTCTTTATTATTATTGATGGAGTAAGGATTAACTGGGACTCATTCTTCAAGGATATTTTTTCTTATAATTTTATCTTTGGCTACGAATGCTTTTTGTTGATGATCATTAACAGTTTCTTTTTCTGAAATGTAATCACCGAATGAAATTTTTGCAACTTGTTAGCTTCGACAAATGGTAGACTATGAGAAAGATGTACAATGCACGGAAAACGTAATACCTAAAAACTGACAAACTTTATGATTTCCCCCTCCCGAGGGGTACAGTCGGACCCCTATTTAAGAAGTTCAGAGGGACCGAACGTTTTTTTTTTCATTAATTAGGGGTTATTCGTTATATATTGGGGTTTAAATAAAAATGCAAATTTTCTGTACCTATCTCATACAAAAAATTTAACAAGAATCTATCCAAAAAATATTTATAGTTAGAAACTACACCCTTTTTATTAAACAACTGAAAAATACTTTTAGTGAATTTTTACCCACCAGTTAAATGGATAATTTACATTACTGACTAATAGATGTTTGACGTTCTTTTTGATTTCTAGCTCAAAATAGTTCTATTTCGACTTTATGCAGAGAAGAAAATACTGCGTCATCATCCTGGTACTTAAGGTAAGTTTTCACAGTCTCCCCCAGACAATGTAAAACATAAAAAAATGTAACATTTTTACAGGAGTTTAACTATCAATTTCTGCATCAGTGTCGCTATTCATTGGTTTCGATAAATCAAAAGTTTCTTCACTTTGAGTTGCTCAGACAGGCAGCCCGTCATCACATGCAACTTTTTTGTTAAAAGCTTAAAGCGTTGTAGGGTCGGATGAAATAAGAAAGGAGTGTTTTCTGTCTTATTCAAAGCTCACACGACAGTTACATGAATGACTCATCTGAACCAGTAACGTCTAATAATATTTTGCACCCTTTCCAGTTGAAATTCGCTGCTTACAAGGAAAGTTTTTCCTGTTCTGGACAAAAAAGGCTGCAATGGGAAAAAATTCCATATTTTCCAATACAAACTAATAAAAAAAATGTTTCGCTGTTAAAATAATTTGTTAAATAGAGGTTTTATAGAGGTTAAACAGAGGTGCCTTCATTTAAATCGGAGAAAGAGAAAAATTTGTTAAATAGCGAAATTCGTTAAATAGGAGTCCGTTAAATCGGGTTCCGACTGCATTTCTTTCCTAGGTTTGTTTCCTGCCTTTGTTTAACTTAAAAGAAGCATCTTAGGGATGTTCTAGAGATATTTCTGAAGAGCACCCCATTTTGAACATTTAATTTTTCCTTTTTAAATGAACTTACTTTAAAAATCATACTTTAGAACATATTTTTTTTTTAACATTATAAATACACGAACGTATAACACTAAAAACACAACAGAAAAAATTAAATACAAACATCCATGCCTCCGATTCGAACCATCCTGCGCACCGCAGTCGCCACTGCATAACCATGGCGTCTTAAGCAATATTAATACACATTATCAAAAGCACTTAATAAATACAATACAAAAGTAATATAAAAAAAATTTCAATCAATTCCTACTTAGTCAACAAAGATAAATTTTATTTTAGTTAAGTAAATTTAATTGATGAATTAATATTTGAAAGAACTGCTTTCACATCAAGTGTCATCCACAACAAGTTTAAAAAAAATGTATTTGATTTTAAGTGGATAATAAAAAAATATGTACTTGAAGACCAAAAAAAAATTCATTAGATAAACCTACTGACACCATCTGTTGTACCTAGTTCTAACTTCGTCGGAAATATTGCAGAATAAATTCAAAATTAAAAAATAAATTCAATTAATGAATTAATATTTGTAAAAACTGTATTTACATCAAGTGCCATCCATTACAAGTTTACAAAAAGGCCTTTGAACTTGAATGGATGAGTAAAAAGTATTTTATAACGATTGAAAATTTGAACAAGATATATAAATAAATGTATATAGGGAAAGTGTAAACTAAGAACAGGAATTAAAAAATAAGCTTTTTTTTGTCTTTAAAGAAAATCTTTTCCGGAAAAATGTTAATGCTAGCCCACACCCACGCATCAATCCTTAATTATTAAATTTGAAATAGTGAAGGAAAATAAGAAGCCCAGATTTCCCCTTTCACTTCATAGAAAAATACGGGATTGTGTCGGGGGCGTAATCTTCCTAAATTGAGTCCATTAACAAGTGTGTGAAACTGCATTAACAAATAAGGTCCTTGAGAAAATGAAATCAACCAACCAAACAAACAGACACTTCCATTTTCTATTCCTTAATTTAAAGTTAAAAATAACTTCCTTTAGATAACTTTCTCACTTCTTTTATTGAGTTGTTGACTGTTTGACGTCGTGTTCTTGAGATGCATTTTTCGCTTCAACGCCTCTCAATGCGGAGTAGTTCATGCGAAGTCCCAAACATGTATTTAACCATTAATTTCGTCAAGTTTTCCTTTGAAGATAAATTTGGATGAATCGCTGTTTACTATATTATTTATTGATTTTGATTTTTAAAAAAATAAGTAATCCAAGCAAATAAAAATATGCCGCAACATAAACATTCATAAAAAGGAAAACATGTTCAGTTATTTAAAGCAGTGCTTCTCTCTCTCTCGAACTTTCAATGTTTGTGACCCAATATTCAATCATAACTTCCATCGCCCCCCTCCATACAATAATACTGTATTGAATTCAATAATACTATACTTTGACGCTAAAGCTACAATGCTACTTTTACCTCTTAAGTACCACCGACGTATATGAACGTCTCACTCAGTCAATGCGGTAATTGCCCCGGTCGTATATATACGTCTTACCGAAGTACGATCTTCTCTGTGTTTTACTATCCATAAAATTATTCCAAAGGCTTTGGAATACAATAAAAGGACCTTGACAGTCCTTGCGAAGTATTTACTTATTTCAGAGAAAGTTTTACTTATTTATTCCTTTCGTCCTCCCCCATATGCTCGCCTACGTGGAAAACGATGGAGTTGGGGAGCGAATCACGTATCTTTTTACCGGCAGGTTAAGGGATTAATTACAAACCGTACAAATTATCAAGAGAGATAAGTGTTAATTTTTGTAAAAATTTTATATATGACAAGTTCATGGGACCACTGTAATTATTAAACGTGTTCGTAACTTATTTTGTTAAAATAATTATAAAAAACATTGTGTGCAGAACTTGGTAAGAAATTATATTGCGCTAATCGGTATTCCACCTATATGGTGCTGCACTAAAAGGCGATACCAGCTCTAGGGGAATGTACTAAGTATGCAATGGTGAATACTAATATCAACCCCAATAGAAATAAAAAAATTAATTCAAATGAAAAAAAATGAACTATAGCTTCAGCAGTAATTGACATAATAACGTTCTCGCAACGGATATCTAGCAGTTTTGGATCTGGCATTTCAAAACACCGTGGTTTTGAGGGACAAATACATCTTAAATCTATCAAAGTTTCAAGTTCTTTTGTTGACAATGTGGAGAGAGGAATTCCTGTTGAGTTTTCCTTTTTGCCTTCACTCGCTTTCACAGTTACATGATCCCTAATCAATAGTTTTCGTGTTTCTTCTATAGAGCAATTATATTTCAAATCACAAATTTAGAAAAAGAATAAAAATCAGTTTAAAACTATTTATATTTATAGCTATGATACTTGTGCATTTAATGATTTTTGTATTGATTTTATATTAATGTATGCGATGGTTTCAGTGACTGATTTTTTTTAAAATTTTGCTGTTGCTAATGAGACTTGATCGAGAGCGTCGGATCGAGGTCCACGAAATTCATCGTGGCAAGATTACATCTGTCGTTTTGGCCACCACTTTAAACACCATGTAGGTGCCAGTATGTTTTGATTTCGTTCTACCTCAATTTTAAGGAAGAATACATCCGGAGATCTCCGCCACCAATCTCTACTCGACGAATATTTACAATGGCCCCACATGCCACACAAGTATTATATATCAGGGTTGCTCAAAGGAAAAGTGGACACTTGCAATTGTGTCAGTAAGATTGCAGCTACAGCAGTGTAGCCGAACATGGATATCGGAAGTAAGAGGTTTGCACTGCATACGATGTGCAATATTAAAACCTGTTCGTGGTAGAGGAAATAGATCAAAAGCAAAGTCGTGATATTCTTGGATGCGTCCATATCGGAACAATGCGTGATAGTATGGCTCCTTTCGGAAGGTAAGCTGGATACGGGCATCACGGGAGCAATGCTTATTTCGAACAACTGGACCAAAATTTTTAGTGAAGGTGGGAAATGATATCATATCTCCATGAAAATACCGGCCAAAACGTTTCCCTTGAAACCCAGACAACTTTAAACAAATTCCATTGAAAAGTGTTAGAACACCCGCCGTATAGTCCAGATTTGTCTCCCTGAAACCTTCCACACTTTTTTTTTCACTTAAGAGAGCATTACGTTTCCATTGGGACGATGAGGTGAAGGAAGCTATGCAGGACTTCTTCGAAAATCACACTCGATCTTCCTACAGCAAAGGGATAGGCCTACTGTCGAAAAGATGAGACTGGTGTTACATCCTCCAAGACAATTTATTTTTATTTCCAATAAAGGTATTCTTTTTTTCAACTTGTCCAAGTTACATTTGGGCAACAATTAAATTTCAACCATCCAAACAGGATTCGAACCTAGACCCTGGGCTCAGCAATCAGCGAAGCTAACCACACTAACTCATCTGCTGCCAAAAGACAACAAAAGATTAAGTTTCTATCTTACATCGTTTACTTTATGCCTTTGGCCATGGTAGCCTAGTGGTCAAGGGCTAGTGGCTGACATACCATGAGTTCAAACCTAGTATTTCTGAAGACCCATCGTGTAGAGCAGTGATTCCCAAAGTGGTCTATATGGACCCCCAAGGGTCTATAACGACTTGTAAGGGTTCCACGTAAGTGAAAAAATAATTTGGGGGTCCATGAGGTGTAAACGGGTGTCTACGGTAGTGGCTCTCATTAAACCAGATCGGGACTTTAATTTTAAAGAAAATTTAATCAATTGGAAACGAGATTTTACCTATTTAATAGATTTTACCCTACATTTAAAGAGGTTAATTTGTAGTTATAGGATGATAGCATAAATTTTATTAAAACAAGGAATATTTCAGCGTTTCCTTCCAGAATTAAGTTATAGCAGTATAACGTTGGCGGTCGTAAATTTTCTCAATTTGTCACAGACAATCCATCAGGACGTTTTAATCAACGTTCAGCATTTAAATGCCCTTTTTTCAGATTTTGAAACTAGGCTTGAGAATGCTTTGAATTACTATAGTCACAATCAATTCATATGGTCACATTGAAAAAAAAATTATATTACAATAGAAACTGATCGAAATAGGCACTAATGAAGATCTTAAAGTTAAGTAAAGTTTAAAAACAGATGCAAGCAACTTTGGCTTCAAAAAGACATACCTGAAAAGGAATATCGTGAGAAAGTTTTTAATTGCTTTTCCTAGAGAAGAGTTTCAGGACGGTTGCCAATCTCCAAAACAAAACAAAACAAACAAAAAAAAGGGGGGGAACTGGTCATCACTAACAGAGGAGATTTAGGGTTAAACCGAAAAAGATTGATACCAAATGTTGAAAACTTGTTATTGAAGCACCACATTCATCCCTCCAATTAAAAATATTTGTTTGTCGTTCAGTTATTCCATGTATTAATTTAATTTTAATCTAATTAACTTATACTTCTTAAGTTTTAAACACTATACTTCAGTACAGTGAGAAATTTAATTCTTTTAAAGTAGCTCAATAATAGTTGTCAAAAAGACATTTAAGTTGATAAATTTGTAAAAATTCAATATTAGGTATGCAGGGGTCTACCCCAACCCAAAAAACATGACAAAGGGTCTATGAGGCAAAAATGTTTGGGAACCTCTGGTGCAGAGGGAGCCTCTGCAAGTTGAATCTGTCGAGGATCAAATGTCCTCCCATTGGTGTGGCATGAAAGTTAGAAGGTGTCATCCTCGTCCATTGACCATGGTTCAGAATTACGAGATCCGTCACCTATAGCCATGGTGAAGCTTTGTAGTGCAACATTAACAGTGGCGTAACGTACACCTCCATAACTTGGTGGCCCAGGGATCTAGGGGGCCCAAGGCCTGACTGCTGCCAAGTACCTACCCTTTGTAAACTTCAACTTGGGGATCAAAACCTGAGTTTTCAGGGGGGCCTAAATTAGCTCCAAATTGGGGGCTCCGTTACGCCACTGGACTTTATTATAATTTTCACTCTCATATCACTACATCGTACCAGGTATGAACTAAAAACTGCATCGTGTATAACCTTTAGCAACACCTGTAATTCAAATTCAAGCTTTTGTAGAATCCAGCCTTGAGCTTACGACCCCTCAAGCACTAAGCAACGTTCACTAAACTTGTCCAACCATCAAGGGACAAAAAAAAATGTTAATGCAATCTCATCGTTCCTTAAAAAGAAATCTTCATCTTGTCTAAAAAGTTTGATGTAAAATACTCTTTTTCTTCTTCGAATATTCATTATTGTACAAAAGATTTCAAAAACCTTTTTGTGGTTAAAACTTAAGCTGTTAAGCTTTTTATTTTCTAAATATAGCAAGAGAAGAAAGATTTTTTAAAAAAATAATATTTAAGTACCGCGTAACAACAGATGGTAGCCACCGCACTCTTTCAAAATGGTGTTCTTTAGCCTCAATTTTACGCCATATTTTGGATTCAAGTTTGCATACAATAAATCGATTGATTAAAAAGAACCCTAAGATTAGGTTATATATCTGTGTATCCTTCTCCCGACCTGACGATTTAAAATAATTCCTAGTAACCTTCATAAACGGCTCTTTTCGATTATACTTTTCTCTTAGTATAGTGACATTCTTTTTTATGATGTATTTAATGACTGCGTTGATGTTGATTTTTTTGTTTGTATTAACTCTTCCATGCGATGAATTTTTGAGAAAAATAATGCACTAGAGGGGAATAATTATAAATATTTAGATTATATTTTTAAATATTTTTTATATTTTTAAAAACGTCTGGTTCCTTGCACGATAGAGCTCTAAATTTGAGTGTACGTGCCAAATGCCAGGGGTTCTTCCAAAAATGGCTCTTGGGATCCAACGCTCAAAGACACCAAGAGTATTGTCATTATTTTGTGTCATTGTCCAAATTTCTCGTGAGTATGTGAGTATAGGTCTAATTAGGCATTTATAAATTAGTATTTTTGTTTTCCTTTTAACTAAATTTGGTCTTAAATTCCTCATAAAACCGTAAAGCGTGAAGAAGATTCTGTCTCTGTACCTTCCGTTCCGTAAGCACGTAACTTACCACTGGACCAAAATGATCACTTCAGTCCGGAGGCTGGTACTGGCTTATATAGATACCACCACCACACAGTCCTCTACTAGTGAGTCGGTAGGCAAACGAACATAGTTGTTATGGTGAGCGTGTGTGCTGTTGCAGTTGAGTCAAATGTGTCTTATGGATTGATTGTTGCATAAAGTGTGTCTGACGGCTTGTTTGTTGCGTCATGTGTGTCTGACGGCTTGATTGTTGCGCCATGTGGAACTGACGGCTTGTTTGTTGCGTCGTGTGTGTCTCTGATGGCTTGTTGGTTGCGTCATGTGTGTCTGGCGGCTTGTTGGTTGCGTCTTGTGTGTCTGGCGGCTTGTTTACATTTTCGGCGATTAGATAGCAGCACGACAGCTGCGCGAAGAGGTTGCGGTTTTCTTGCGGTTCAACGTCAAGGTCACCAATGGTGGAGATTCGGTCTCGGTACATTCCGTTCTGTAAGTACGTAACTTACAGCTGGACTAAAATGATCACTTCAGTCTGGAGGCTGTTACTTAATCCTCCTTTGTATTTCAGAAATGATATTGTAATTAATTTTAACATACGAACCCTGTACAAATAGCTATCAATTTTTTCAAATTAATACTAATTTGCGGAGTTGAGAAGCAGAGTCTGTTACCCTAGTGCACTTCATGTATTTAGTTAATTCCTGGTTAACAGTGAGGTGCATTTTACCTGCCTCCTTTTCCAGAATTATAAATGCACGATTCAGATCAGATATTATGTTTATAATAAGATCTATAAATGCAAAATAAATAGGTGACGCATTAAATGTACTTAAACCCTTTTTGCTCTGAGTAAAGCATAAAATGAGCAGTGCTAACGATTCCTCTATTTCAACAATTTCAAGGAATCTATTAAAATTATACAATCACTATTTTCACATTTGTGCCTTTAAGGCATCTGATTAGCCTAAAATTGTGAATTTTGCCAAAAATTGATAAATATTTTTATGATTTTATTTTATAGGCCAACTTATTAGCTTTATAAAAATACCACATTTATTATTTTCCGTCCCTAGAACAAGAACTACAAGTGTTTGAACAAAACCATTACTTTAAGCAAGATGTCAGACTTTAAAACGTGTTTTACTCGAAATGTTTTTAAATGCTCAAACGGAGCCAGCGATTGATAAAAAAGTTTTGAAAATAATTAACTGAAATTCTTGTGTATGTTCTGTGTAATAATGTAAGTGCTTTAACCTTCAGATTTATCAATCACTGTTTTATTACAAAATTCACAGCCTCTTGTGTGAATATAATCATTGTTTTTTAAGCAATTTTATATAATAACAAAGATAAAGTGCTCTAGTTCTTATAAAAATTAAACTATCTCTTATCCTAAAGGTCATGTCAAAAATGAATAACATAGCAACATATCAGAATTGAAAATAGAAAATTTGTTCATAAACTTTTGGTACAAAGTGGGCCACGTTTATGTTAGCTTTTGTAAATTGTTACCCATTTTTTTCCATTTTAGTAAGAATAATTTCTTTTTCTCTTCTTAATTTTAGCAGATTTTTCTTAAAATGTACTAAACAAATCTGCAAAAAACAAAAAATCTCCATAACTCCATTTTTTTTTTTTTTTAAAGTAGTCGCTCGTAGTCGGATACCGTAAAATGATAAAATCGAAGAGGCAAACTTATTTTTTTTCCTTCTACTCTTAATGTAATTTAACTAATTTTGGATTCTTATGTTTTGCATAAGAAGATGTCGTGAAACGAAATAAAATCTTATGTAATGCATAAAATATATATTATTCTTGGTTTTAGCGCTTCAAAATATGAATAAATTCCAAATAAAAGGTGTAATCTTCCAAGATGACGTTAAAGCTCTTCGAAACAAAGATTGTGTATTATTAAGATCTTAACTGGTGGCAAAAATCCAGACCTCCACTACATATTTTTAAATACCATTCAATAAAGTTCCATCAGAATTAGTGTCAATACAGAAAAATGTAGGAGCTTGACACACAAGGCTCTTATAGTGTCTAGGGAAACACATAATTTATAAAGTCGACCATTTACGTCAGAGAAATATGTTTCCATGGCTTACATATAAATTTTTCCATTTTTGAAGAGGAATGAAACACGTGGCGCTTTTCCTCCCCAAATCGGTCGTATTTCTGGGAAATAAGACCATGAATTTAATTCCAAAAGGATTTTAGAGGGATTTATTAGTGAAGAGAGAAATAAAGTCACATATATCCTTTTGAATGGCTTTTCCCAACGGTGATTATTCATTTTCACAGTAAGATTGCTCAGAAACTCCTTTCTTGGATGGGGTTTTAGTAAACTATGAATTATTTTCAAAAAATACAACTTTTCTTTTGATAAAGAATACTATATTTTTGTAAATGTAAAAAAAAACATGTATTATATGTTGAGACCAGAGTAGGACGAAAAGTAATATTAAAAATAAGCTTTTCCCCCATTTTAAAGTATTTTATATTCATAGAGATTGCAGGAAGGTGTTTATATTTGTTCATGCAGTCAAGAATATTTTGATGGATATATTTTAAATGGATTCTTACAGATTCTACATTTTCTTTTAACCCTTTGTTAAGTCCGAATATATTGGAGAAATTAAACGAAAATGTTATTATTTTTTCAATTCCAGCTATTAGCTCATTTTCTCTCTATATATATTTATCTTGATCAAATTTTTAATCGTTAATAAAATACTTTCTATTCATGCAATCAAGTTCAAATAAATTGTTTAAACATGTAGTGGATGACTCTTGATGTTAATACAGTTTTTTCAAATATTAACTCATTAAATACAAGTTAATTGATTAAATTAATTACCGGTTTTCGACGCCAAATTGGATTCGCCTCCATTGTTGTAACAATTTGTAACTGTTAAAACAATGACAAAAGTTGGCGTCAAAAACCGGTTTTTCAGCCAAACTAGCCAAACCAGGTGTGCATTGTTATAACAATGCAGACAAATCATGCTCATTTTTGATGTGTAACATCTTTACTCTCGGTTGTTGGATATTTGTTGGAGTGATTTCGTGAAAAGGGACGGAAATGCGTAACAGGAAGTCGAGGAAGCGCGCGCTGTTTGATTTGACCAATCAGGGCGCTTGGTGGTGTCTCTTCGCTACCCTCGTCTCGGAGTCCAACTCTAGTAGCAATTAAGCCGCCAGCCTTCCGCAAGTCTTATTAGACTTCATCCAGAATAAACTTGCGATTCTTACGCTCAAATGTCAAAGTCTCAGGGCTCGTTGTGTGTGAAATCTCTCTGAGGATATATTTATATATGTGTAAACTATATATTAATAATTATATTTCCTGTTAAGCATTTGACAAAGCTTATCATTCTTAAAAAATACGACTTGAATAAATATTTAAGTGCGTATCATTTTCATACTTTTGGGTTAATTCCTGTCGCTGTCAATATAATAATTTTAATTGCGATTACAAAGATTTCTTGGTTAAAGAAAACTAACTTATTAAGTAAACGGGTATTTTTGAT
Organism: Trichonephila clavata; assembly: GCA_019973975.1. Taxonomy (NCBI): domain Eukaryota; kingdom Metazoa; phylum Arthropoda; class Arachnida; order Araneae; family Nephilidae; genus Trichonephila; species Trichonephila clavata. Next base: position 5,277 of record BMAO01020665.1, on the reverse strand, counting down.
TTTCTCTAATATTTCTAATTTTTAAGCATGCGCTTAATGGTGTCTCTTCGCTACCCTTGTATCGGGGTCCAACTCTAATAGCAATTGAGCCGTCAGCCTTCCGCACATCCATCCAGAATGAACTTGCGATTCTTATGCTCAAATGTCAAAGTTTCAGGGTTCGTTGTGTTTGAAAATGGAAAAACAGTCATTTTGGTGGTCGCATACATTTCTCCGAATCAAACAGTTAAAAAAAATTAAGGATTTCCTTCATTTTGTACTTTACCGTATACCGAAGGTGGTTCTGCTCTTCTTAAAAAAAACTATCACTCGCTTCCCAGGATTTTGGGTGGTGATTTTAAAGTTAACTTCAGTTTGCCAGAAGCTGAGCCGCTCATAGCTTTTCTGAAAGATGAACTCAAGCTCGAAATGAACACAAATCGAAATGTTTCGACAACTAACAGTGGTACTGTTATTGACGCTGTTTTTCAACGATTTTTAAATACTTTGAAATCCCAAGTATATGTGTCATGTTTTAGTTTTCATTAATCTATTGTCTCCGCTTTCCCCCAAATTGAACAAGAATAAATATTTTTGATAAAAAATTTCATTGCTCCTTGTGTTAATTAAATAAAATTTTCATTAAAGATATAATTATTCGATAGCAAATTATTTCCAATCATACCCGATTCATTTTTTTCAGGATTAAAGTCACTATTGCGTATTTACCAATATAACATGTCAGATGTTACACATCATATGCGACTACTGTAAGGCTCGTTTCTTTTTTTTCAATTGCTACTATTAGTTCACTCTCTCCCTATATATATATTTGTGACCGTGGTAGCCTATTGATCAAGGTATCGGATCGTAGCTGGCCTGTCATGAGTTCGAGCCCAGTACCACTAAAGACCCATCGTATAGGGAAGCCATCCCCGTTAAATCTGTCGAGAGCTCAAACGCGTACTCCCGTTGGTGTGATGTGGTAGTTAGGAGAGGGGGTGACAGCTCAGATGTCGTCCTCGTCACTTGACCATGGTTTAAAATTACGAAGTCCGTCGCCAGAAGCCGTGCTGTAGCTGAACAGTGCGACGTTAATATTTACTCACTCACCCTTATATGTATTTATATATCTTGTTCAAATTTTCAATCGTTAATAAAATACTTCCTGTGCATCCATTCAAAGTAGGAATTGACTTTAAAAAAATTTTATATTACTTGTTTTCATTTATAATAGCCTCAGAAATAATTAAAGAAGGAATTTTACTTAAATTTCGTTTTAAATAATTGCTACAGTTTATCACATTCATAAAAATACATCTTAATTTTTCTTTTAATAATGCTGGTGATGAAAATGATAAAAACAGTCAGATTTTTCATCAACACGTAAATACACTTGTAACGGGTTTTATTCGTGTGATTTTTACTAATTCTCTAGAGAATATACTTCTTGTGACGTTATATAATAATAGAACCTCTTTCTGTTTAGGAACCACAATTTATGTTAATGTGGATTACTATTTAAGATCAAGTGAAGTTGGGAGGATGGTGATTATTGTCATACGGAACCCAAGAAGTTACAAAAATTAAGATTGGAAATGTTGCCGTGGTTCAAGTTGAAAGAATCCGATGGGCCATTCTGGGGCTAGCATTCTTGTTGAGCAGGGATGGGCGGACTTTTCCGTAGTACGGGCTACTTCAAATGTTTTTAAGGTGATGCGGTCCACCCAGTGGCTTAAGTGTGGCCATTTGGATTAAAATGGCATGTTTTCTTTTCTTAACACTTGTTTTCGACATTCTTTCAACATCCGTCTTTTAAAATATGTCAGATTACTATGCTTACTATAAAAACAGAAGTAATGCACAATTGTCGATTTGTATGCTTGAACAAATATGAGCTACTTCTAAACCGTAGATCTTGATGTTTTCAATGCATCAAGCAGGGAACATACATGAACCTATGGATCTGAAACCCACCTATGCACTTAATATGTTCTCTGTGTGACGGATATACACGCGTCCTTCAATTAACATTTGGGGAATTTTTTTGAACCAGCATTTTCAACCATCCTTCTCCGAAAAGACAGGAAGCGTGATTATGCAAATTATGTTTAATATATATACTCTTTATTCGCGAGGTTGAGAGTTAGTGAAGTGAGAATAGATTAGAAGTGAAGTGAATAGATGGAAGTGAAGTAAATTAGCAGTGAAACGCATTCGTAAACAGTGTAGGAAGCCAGAAGTTGGAATATTAAGAAAGTGATTAGTTTAACTATAGGAGACTTGTTAAAGTCAACGCAAAAGGATTAGAAGCCTGCAAGAGCTCAGGTACTGTGATCTTAAATCAATCTGGAAGTTAAACTAATAGAGAGGTCATTAAATACGTAAGCTCTGAATAAAGTTATACTAAAAGCAAAGTTGCATGAGTGAATATATTCTCCCCAATGCAACCTCGTCTCATTCCCATTCTATTACTGATTGAACATATCTTGTTTAAGTGTTGTTTGTGTCTGAGTTGAATAAACTGATAAATAAAATAATTGAAGCTCATCATGTCGTCTGATCATTTAGTTCCTCCCACACTTCTAGACGGGTCACAGGGAAGAAGGGACGTAATTCTTTATAACTGCCTTGTCCCGCACCATCGCGGGTCATGACATCGAGACTAGAACCCAATCCCGTGAAAGAGTGGGTTATGGGATGATATTTCAATGGCCAATCCAATGCTACAGCGGGAAGAGTAATTATCAACGTTTATTCTCCCTTCAATCGGCATGTGGGGAAGAATTCCTTTATACGGCTGCCATTGCGGTAATCGCTTTTTTCTCCTACGATAGCAGTGAACGTGATAAGCATCCTTGTGCACTTCCAATAAAAGTAATATGTCGTCTACACATTTATCGAATCATTTGCTTAAGTAAACACAGTCGCATTGTTTGTGAAAAGCCAATTCGCCAGTCTAGCTGGCGTCGGTATAAAATAAATATGTATCTTTTAGTATGCGCGTCGTAGATCTTTGTAAAGGAGATCACCTCAAAATGTCTTGGCAGTTCACCGGTCGATCGCGATCGACTTAGTGCTTATTTCTGTTGTTATGAGGATCTTCTGTTGTTAACTATTTTCATATTTTAGATCAGGAGTAGCCAACCCGTGGCACGCGTTCCACAGTGTGACACGGTTGATTTGTAACAGTGGCCCTCGAAAACTTATCAAGAAATTTGAAAATATAATAATAAATAAACTAATTATTTTACTGTTTTATTGAACGGTGGCTGTCTCAGACAAAATAAAGCATCAAAGCTTATTTTAAATACATCTAATTAAATTACAATAGAAAATTATAATGTGGACAACACTCTTATAATGTTGTGTGCGTTGGGTTTCCGAAGCAAATGCATTCTTAAGATTCTGGAATTTGAGAAAGCGTGTTTTAAAATATCTGGGAGAAAACAACGAACTGCCCAGTGAGTGCTTGCTCCTCAAGAATGAAGATATCCTTCGAGATTTAGCTTTTCTTACGGATACTATAAGACAAATACTATAAAACGATGCCAACCGTAGAAAGGAATTTTCCCCACCCATTTCCCCAAATGAATGTTAATGATCAGTTCTTCCCAGGCTCTTTAGGCATCAACCTACACCTACGGTTCCACGGGATTGGGTTCCCGCGATGGCGCCGGAATCGGCAGAGAACAAAAGTGAGTACATATGACAGTTTCAGATTCATCGATTCTGAAACAAGAGTATGTTCTCTCTAGATCAGTGCTTCTCAAAGTTTCAATATCGTGACCCAATATTCAATCATAATTTTCATCGCCCCCCCCCTAATACAATAACAATGTATTGGAATTCAATAATACTGTACTTTGACGCTAAAACTACAATACGACCTTAACCTCTTAGTGCCACCGGTGTATATAAATGTCTCACTCAGACAAAACGTTTATTTCCTCTGACGTATATATACGTCTTTCCGAAGTGCATCTTTTCTCTGCACTGCTATTCATAAAACTATTCCGAAGGCTTTGGGATGCATTAAAAGGACCTTGACAAAGTTTGTGAAGAATTTACTTCTTTATCCCCCCCCCAATACATCACATACGTGCGCCTACGTGGAAAACAGTTAGCATTGAAAAGCAAATCCCGCGTAACTTTTAATCGGCAGTTAGGGATTAAATATAAACCCTACAAATTATAAAGATAAGTGCTAATTTTTGAATATAATTTTTTATGTGACAAGCCCATGGGGTCACCGATAATTATTAAACTTGTTCTTAACTTAGTATTGTTAAATTAATTATAAAATACATTGTGAAGAACTGATACATTTATAAGTGTAATATATCAGTGTGTGTATTTTATTTTTTATTATGTCAGAATGTATTTTGTTTGTTTGCTTTCAGAAAATCAATAACTTTGTGACGGATCTATACGCGTTTCTACTAATTTCTTCTTTTTTCTTTAAAGCAAAATATTTATTTCAACCAACCTCATCGAGAAACCAAACGTGACTTATGTAAATGAGGAATATTATATAAATTCGGGTTTCGCGAGTTGAATGGGAGTGAAGTCAGAGGTCAAGTTAAGTGAAGTAAAGTGAAACAAGTGATCTGTTAACACGTAGTTGTTGACAAGCTGAAGTTAATACGTTTCATGTACGCAAGTAGAAGGGGTTAGTGAAGATTGAAATGCCGTGGAATTAAATATTACAGAGCGTGGAGCCATCGTCATTTGATCAAGCTAAAGAAAGTGCCTGAAGTTTCCCATGAAGGATCCGAAGCATTAAGGATTCAGGTATCGTAATTTGATTAGGTAAAGGCTGATTATTAGTGTGCCATGTAGTTCTAAATGAGCGTATTTAAGCTGTCTTAGATTCAGTTGAGGTTCTGTAATATTATCCCTGAATTTGAGTATCTCACCTCTGCACTCTACCATTGTTTATATTCCTTAATTAGAGTTGTGTTGTGTCTGTTTCATAATATTAATAAGAATTAATAAATCAAATTAGATTGGAATAATGTATGTGGATTATTTAGTTCCTCCTACACATCTAGCCGGGTTTACAGATAGACAGCAGGGTTCGTATATAAGGGGTAACCAGAGGTTACCGCAACTTTTTAAAATAATCCTTTGGGGGGGGGACTTTTCAATACGCTTGCGCCCTTCTTGTCACGCCCCCCAAGGGGGGCGCGTCCCACAGATTGAGAAGCTCTGCTATAGATGCATTTATTACGTCCACGCTCTATGGTCTGGAATTTGCTCATAGTTGTTCAAACATTTAACTTGACAATTGTGTTT
>BMAO01020664.1:0-39793 GCA_019973975.1 Trichonephila clavata | reverse complement strand
TTTGTTTCACATTTCTCATTGCTTTTCTCTTTTTTTTTTATTAATAGTTTTTTCGAAAAAATAAAGATTTACAAAAAATTGTTGATAGTGCGTAAGTTAGTGAATATAGTTCAAGAAAATTCATTTCTGCTCCAGATAAAATGTGTGGAAAATAAATCCTGAATTATTCACGTATAATTAATTTAGATTTCTTAACTACTGAAACATCATGACTCTTAGACAGGATTCCTGAAAGAGGGATAAAATGATATTTATTTGTATTACTTGACTTAACAGGAAATTGATCAATCATCGATATAAATATATTTATCTTGAATTAACATATCAAAATTTTAACATTTATTTATAAAACAAACTAAGGCAATTTAGAACAAAGGATTTTAGAGGTTTGCTAGTGCCTTTTCAAATTTCTTTATTCCTTAAAATCCTACATGATCTTTTTTTTTTATTGTATCCAGTTAAGGGAAATTTATTAAAGCTCTTTGTTTCATTTAGTAAAACACTTCTATATACATGTGTGTAAAATAATTAAATGATTTTTCCCCCTAAACAACATATAAGATGCAAAAATTTCTTTTCAATGAAAATGTGTGTGTGAGTGAGCTTTTAATTTTCCGTTCATAAATTGGAACGAACAAAAATATTGTGATTAGAAATATTTGCAAATATGAGCATCCCTTTTATTTTTTTTTGTACAAAACTAAACATAAAAATTCTTCTGATCTTTCATGTTTAGAAAGAACCGTTTTGAGGTCAACAAATCTATAGTACTGTTTTTGCGGCATGGTCCAAAAGATTGAAAAAAAGGGGAGTGTCAAAAAAATTCCCTTTTGTTCAAGAATTGGGGAGTGTTTCAAATACTTGAAAACTATCCTTCAAGTTATACTGAGAATTTCTTTTTCTTTTATTTTTGCTGCTTCGCTACTATAGTTCACTTCTTGTCTGAGAATCATCAGTTTAGAAATCTTTTTTTTTTTACCAGTCATTTTATTGTAAGCGATCTAAAGTTTTAATTAAAATATCTTCAACAAGTACGAAATATGAAATATTATGAGTTTTGTTCAGTGATTAATTATATAAAAATACTAGCCGCGGGGGTATAACGGCTAGTATTTGAACTGATCAACTGAATTTGTTTCACTTGTTAAAAAAAAGTCCTCTGTTAACAACAAATGAAATCTATATTTTAATTACAATTGAAACGAAATGCTTTAATTTTCATACCAATTAAAAAAATTTACGAAGTTTGTATTCCTTTTTTTATAAACTATGTGTTACTTAGAAAAAGCCACAACATTTTAAATTTCACAAAAGCAAAAAAAAAAAAAAAAAAAAATTCAAATGTACTCATTTAAATTTCTAATACTCTTATCCTTATGAGAAAATAAAATAATTTTGAAAGGTAAAAAAAAAGTCAAGTTCTTGAAAACACTATCTAAAATAAAGTTCAAGTAATGATCAGTGCATATAATTTGCTCAATTTAGCCAATTAAAAAACACACATAAAAGCTATTTACCTAATCACTTACATATTTTTCAAAACATTTATAGTGCTATAAAATCAAAGTATTGAAAAATTAGGAATATAAAATGTTTGCATTATTTTTGTATAGTTTGACATAGTTTAATATTAAAATATGCTCTGATATTAAAACATTTGAAATAGCAAATGTGCTTAAATAAAGTTAAAGCTTTTTAGTAATTGAATTTAATAGAAGCGTTGCGCACGAAAGATGAAAAATATACATGTTAGATGGATTAGCTATTGAATGACTTTTGGAAGAAAATTGTCCCATATTCATTGCATCGCTAAAAATTATTCAACATTTCTTAAACCTAAAAATTAAATTTTAAATAATAGTAATCAAATAGTGTTATTAATTAAAAAAACAACAAAAATGGACAACTAATTTTATAAATTAATTTAACATTGAAATTTAAGAACATGGGTTCTTTTGGCTGCAGACTTCAAATTTATATGCAATCACACCTCAGCTGGGACGTTTAATTTGTATTTTATTAACTACCACACAACATCATTCGAGAAATTTGAAATCCCGTTTCTTATATTAAGTCGCACTTGCAGAATTTCACAAAGTGGTTCTTGGTAAAATCAGGATTCGAACCCATGACTAATCTTTTAGACTGCGACCCATTAAAAAAGATAAAAGCTAGTAGAAATACCTTATACGAAGTAAAAATAGACGTGAAAACTAAATACTATGTAGAATTTTCCCTTAGAATGTAGATTCTTATAAATAGGTCTGTACTGCGGAAATCTTCACAACTGCTCTTTAATGTAAAAGAAAGTAGAAAATAGAAACGACTGATTTTAAGCATTAAAAAAAACTAAACTTTATTAAAAAAAGATTTCTTTGAATGGAAAATAAATTGATTGATTTGAACATACCAAATTGTATTAAAAATCTTTAAATTTCATATGAATTTCATTAAACTTACCAATAATTTTATTTTATATAATTATTCCACTTAACAAATGATTAGAAATTTGTATTTTTTTTAATATAACAATTATAAATCAAATAATAAATAGAATGTTTTTCGATAAAATGAATTTACTTAATTGAACCAATACTTAAATTAAGTGTTTTAAATTCATTAGAATTTCATGCTTCAGAAAATAATGTAGGCAAAATGCAGAATCTTCCTCCAAATTATAAACACAATATATGTAGAGAGAGACCTTACTTTTTTTACTTTTAAATTAGTATTGATGATACATAATTCGTTCTTGCATTTCTTGGTATAAATATTCTCGTAGAAAAAAAATTTAAGTATTCGAATATTCCTTTTTCAAATTTTTCATAAAAATGACACTTTTAAATTAACGAATGCTTCATTTCATAGAGAATGCCATTTTTCCAATTCCATGAATATTATTATTGACAAATCTTAACACGTTCACCAGATCAAGTAGCAACATAAACCGTCAGAATAAGCTGTTTTACAATAAATAAAGATACCTCTAATTGTTAAAAATAATTAACTAAATTTAGTATTTTAAAATAAATATGTTATAGAATACATATTTATATAAATATTATATGTCTATTAAATAAATTATTTATAATTTATTATTTTATAGAAAATAAATATTATAAAGTGTAAATAGGTAAAAAGAATCTAAAGGCAATTTTAGTAAAATCACTCAAGTAATATAAGGAAGATTTTTAAACTTTTGTTTTAAAGCAGTGATTCCCAAGAGTGGACCCCTAAGGGTCTATGACCAACCTGCATGGGTTTCACGTCAGCAAAACAATAATTTGGGGGTCCATTGAGGTATAAGGGAGGGTCTATGATAGTGGATCTCATAAAACAAGAACGTGACTTTAATTTTAAAGAAAATTTAATCAAGGGGAAACCAAATTTTACCCATTTAACAGATTTATTTACTAAATTTAATAAGATTAGTTTGTACTTACAAGGGGACAGCATGAATTTTATTAAAACAAGAACTATTTCAGCATTTCTCTCCAGATCAGCTAAAGAAGGATAATACAAGAGATCTCGAATTTTATCAATTGGACATAGACAATCTGTCAGGACATATTAACCAACGTTCAACAGTTAAATGCCTTTAATTCAGATTTTGAAACCAGGTGTGAGACTGATTTAACTATGGTAATACCACAATCGGCAATGGATTCATATGGTCACATTGAAGAAAAAATGTCACATTACAATAGGGACTGATCGTAATGACCTCTAACGAAGGTCTTAAAGTTTAGAAACAGATGTCTGGAATTTTGGCTTTAAAAAGTGAAACCTGTTATTAATCCCGAACTATAGAATAACGTGAGGAAATTTCAAATTGCTTTTCCGAATGTGAAGGAGTTTCAGCACAATGTTGCCTATCTCCAAAAACTAAAAAAAAAAATTGAACACTACTAACAGAGGAGATTTAAGGTTAAATCTGACAAAATTGATACCAAATGTTGAAAATTTGATATTGTAACACCAGATCCTCCCATTAAAATCATTTGTTTATTGTTTAGTTATTTTATTTAACAGTATTATTTATTAATTAACTTTTAATTTAATTAATTCACAGTGTTTTTTAAATTTTAAACACTATACTTCATTACAGTTAGAAATTTAATTCTAAAAGACAGTTAAGTTGATAAATTTGCAAAAACTCAATATTAATTAAGCAGGGGTCTATCCCAAACATTGCCCCCTGAAAAACATGACAAGGGGTCTATGAGACAAAAAAGCTTGGGAATATATGTTTTGAAGAGTCCAGCAAAAAACAAATGATTTATTACATATATAGTGAAAATCACTTAACACGAAACTGAAGGGACTGAAATATTTTTTTGAAGAATTTTGTTAAAAGAATTGCGTGTTAAGAGATAGTACAAAAAAAAACTTATCAACAAAATTAAGTTTATCAGAGCTTATTTTATCTACATCGAAAGTATATGCATGTATTTCATAAAAATCAGTGAAACAAAAACATTCACAAGAATTAAATTAAAATTAATACAAAATTTTAAAGTTTTTTGAAAAACAAAACATTTATTGAGTTTTTGGAAAATAATCTAATATTTTTCTTTGCATTGGCTTTTTTAGCATCAAACTGTCAACAAAGTGTTCGATGTCGTTCATTTTGTTATTCATTTCACCATTGAAATGCGTGTGTGTGTCTTAAAACTGCGCACACTTTGTATTGTGTTAAGATAAAAGCACTGCAAATTTCTAAATCTTTAGTGAAAAAACAAATATGAAAAAAAAAATGTTTGTAAAAAGTCACGCAATTAAAATATGTTACTATCTGGTATTTTCAAATCAGGCCATATATTCAAGGGAAATCTACACAATCTTTCATAATACTTATTATCTAATGTCTTAAATTTAATCATTTGCATTTTTTTCAACTATCTTTTATAAACTAGGAAACTGCATTTCATGAAAAGTTTCTGTAATATACTCCTGGGTATAAAAAGCTGCACTTTGAGCAATAATCCTATATGTTTAATTAGAACATTAATTTTTATTTTATATTAAAATATTTTTGTATCTTTTATTGTTTTTTAAAGAGCCGCAGCTGAGTTGTGATTTGAATTTTGATTTTAGCAAAGGTCTATCATGTGAAACTCTGCACGTGCTAATTATAACGTGAAACGGGTGGTATTGTGTACAAGTTAGGATAATACTAGTTAGCGACCCAATTTATGTGCCACAGTGGTTGTCAAGCTTTTTAAACTCACGTAATCCTTAGAACTATAAGGTATTTTCAGGACGCTCCATTCCACACACACACAAATACTATAAAGAATGCAATTAAAAAAATGATATTTTGAAGTAGATCAACATGTTATAAGTACTTCATGTAAAGACAATTTTTAAAAAAAGTACTATATTTTTCATCAAAATTTTTACTGTTATTTTTCAATATAATTTATAATCACTAGTAATATTAATTTGTGATCTAAGTAATACTTACTCATGTGTTATATTCAGTAACTAGAATATGTGCTTGTTATACAAACTGTTAAAGTCTAAATCTATTGAAATCATCTGCAATCACATTTCATATTCTCTCTCAGTGTTTCATTTTTTTTCTTATATTTTGTTCTTTTTTTCCCCGCAGATACATTCAAAAATGTTTTTCCATTTAAATGCATAGTTTTGAAGGGCATTAAAATGTTTAAACTGTGAAACAAATCCCATGTATTTTGCATGAATTTACATCCTAAAATTTAGGAGCTGTTCTTGCGTAAACTTAGATTTTAATGGAGAATCTGATGATCTATTAAAAGTTACTTCTCTTTCATTATATGTATTATTTCCGCAAACGGAAAAAAGGTGCATTTTCCATTCGAAAACTATTTAGCTTTACAGGACATTGTACTAACGAGTATAAAATCATTTCATTGAACTCCGGAATAGTAAGCAATAGAATATAATGTTAATAAATTCTAATTAATTATGCTAATCAATATTTAAATTTCATTCTAGATAAGGGCTTTGAAGATTTGACTTTCTTCTTAAATCCTAAAAATGATTTTACTTTTTAAAAGGATAGGGATACTAAGGATTTAAATAGATAAATATTTTTTTGCTAATAAAATTGAAATTTTGCTGATATTTCTAACTAAGCAGTAATAATCAAACAAAAAAGAAATTCATATTTTATTGAATTTTACTGTTTGAGGTAAAAACTACAGTATAATGACAAAAAAAACCTTTGTATGAGAAATAAAAAATCCAGTTAGTTTTTATTTTTTACAAATTTAGAGAAATGCATGATTGGTCTGTTAAGTATATTAATTTAAATTTTTTTTCTCATTTTTGCATTCTATCCACAAAATTATCATATTAATCATATTTTTATTGGATCTAGTTTATAACTAAATCTAAATCTAATGTTAGAATTTTTTGAAGATTGACTATGATCTCTGAAAAGATCTAAATCGTATTGATTAAAACGTTTATTTTTGTTTTGTAAAGAGAAAAGTGATTTCTAAAACATTCTTTTTTCACATTCAAAATTTCACTGTTAGTATAATTTTCAGCATTTAGTAGTATTAATATATTTTTAAAATCCAATTCTGAGTTTTTGATATTTGTATGATATTTTTAAATATGCAATAACACTTTTTAGAAAATTGTGGGTTATGGAACACATAAATTTAAATATCTTTCCATAGAAAGTATGCAAATTTTGTTTTAGTTTTTACATCGATATTCAGACTAAATAAATTGTAATTTTGTCTTTAATTGCAGTTGAAGTTGGTTGAATTACTGAAATATTGTTAAGATCAGCCAATTCTTTATTTAAGTCATTTGAAAATCTAAACAAAAATACCCAGAACTCGCAAAAGCGAATCATTTAGACACTCTCTTTGGGGGATGGGGAGAGAAAAAACGGACATGGCTATGGTTTTTTATTTTATTATGTGCCAGCTGCAAAGGTCGTTGTTTGTCGGAAGGAGAATGCATACAGTGAGCGGATGGACCGGTCAGCTAAAGATCTTTATCAGAGAAAGAAAAGGGGTCCTATTAAAAATTTCACAGCGAGCAGCTTTTGCGTGAACAATAGAGAAGGGTCGTTTTATCCAAGGGGTCAAATTCTGCATAATACAACACAGTACTGGTTTGAGATGTTGGGAGGTTTCTTCCGCCAAAGGGGAAGGAAAGTGTTCATAGAGGCAACTAATTGCTTAACCCCTCTCCAACGGCTTTTCATAGTATTTTTAGCATTGACAACATGAATCCTTATCTGACAGAATGTAGCTGGATTTATAGTTTGTAAAATGCCTTACTTCGAAAGAGAGACAGGCAAAAATGAGAAAATATAAAACAGTAGGGTGTGGAAATGGCAAGGTCAAAATCAACGGTCAAGCAGTTTTAAAGAGAGCTCATCGATTGTGTGGGGACAGAAAGACAAGCAAAACTGTTCTTTTTTTTACTCGTGTAAAAGGGGATATTTACCATACAAGGGATTACTTTCTTCTTTTGTAATAACTATCAAAATTCAAATACCAGAATATTGTGAATAAACTTAAAGCATAATATAAGAGATTAAATCACGAAGGATTTTCACTTTGAATTCAAGCAAAATAATTAAAATTAAGAAAGAGCTCAAACAATTAAATTTTTCTTCTGTGTGAAAATCATTAACTTTTCCTTTTGACCCCACTTAAACAAATGAATATTGCTGTTGCATTTTTTTAATAACAGCAATAATATTTTCTACCCATTTTTTGATGCACTCCTCAATAAAGTTATTTTCAAATAAACAAAAATTTCTAATTAAATTTATATTTTATTTAGATCAAAAACATCGTAAATTTAAAAAAAAACTTATTTGTAGCAAAATCTAATGTCTACATACAGTAGAGCATATAAACATTTTTCAAGGGGGGGAAGGGTCCATTGTAGAAAGTTCCCCAACTTGTATCATACCTCAAGACAAAACCAATTAATTCTTCTGATTTTGTTAACAAAAAATAGTAAAAAAATAAATTACTGAATTAATAGCTAGCATTAATTAATAAAATAAATTGTAATTACAAGTACTTAATTAAATTTTGCATTATATACATATAGTATTATCATCAACTGAAAAAAACTCAAGCGCTTTGGAGGGGGTCACCCCCCCCCCCTTGTGCGCGCCATTGTGTACATATCTTTTCACTTTTTAGCAAAATTTTTGAAATTTATGGGAAAGGGAATACATAAACGATACATTTAAAAAAATAAAATTAAAGTATAAATTTGATTTCTTTTACGTGAAAATCTAATTTTTTTTCTGTCGAAAGGAGTAATTGAATTCTTTCTGAATATTTATACGATGTTGAAAAGAAAATATATAATACTTTTAAACTCGTTTTATAATTCAGTCTAAGAATTAGTGGCATGCACATACCTCTTTTTTTTTGGGGGGGGAGGGGTAAAAAAACACGTAGACCTAAGCGCGAAGGCATAAGCTAGATGGCGAAAATTAAAAACTTGTTGGTCTAAGGAGGGGTATTGAACTCTCAAACCCTCCCCTTGTGTGTGTGTGTGTACGCCACTGCTAAGAATTAATTGTATAGTGAATACATTCTCTTATATTTGAAGTTAATGGGGAATCCCAATAAGTTGGATTCAGATACACAAAAAAATTGCTATACTTACACTGTAAATCTATTTAACAAAATGAATGGATTTGTGTTTGATATATATAAAAAAACAAACCATTGAATTGCACTTTAATTAAAATATTCTTTACTATCTGGATTGAAATTAAAGTTTTGTCTGAAATTATAAAGTCAAGATATCTATCTTCATTAATTAATATATTTCCTTTTTATTATAATCTTCATTTGAAAATGTTGAAGTAATGAAATTCAATAACATTTGCATTTAATTTTCTTGTTGATAATAAGTGTTCCAAAGTGGTAGTAAAAATTTTCTTTCTTTCTTTCTTGTAGTAAACTCTGACGGCAAGTTTTCCTCATTCTGAAGCACAATTATTCCTACATAAAAAATGCAATAATGAAGTAAATTTGACAATATCAATTAAATTGACAATTACTGGATAGATATTGCAATTTAAATTTTTATACAGCTTTCGCAGCCAGCAATACTCATAAAAAATGAATTATTTTCAAACTATACATAGTTTATTAACTAAAAAATGAAATAAATTTTTTTAAATGTATTTAAATAATAAAAACTACAAAGACCCATTAATTTTAAAAATAAAATTTGAGAAAACATATAGAACACGAACGTATATTTTTTTGCGGCAGTTTCTGAAGGAAAAAAAATGAATATAGAATTTTTTAGAAATATTCCCAAATTTTATATTGGAAAGATAGCTGCATTTTTAAGAATAACATTAAAGCTACTTTTGTATTTGTATAAATACATTTTGAAAAAACGAATTCAAAGAATGATAGCATTTAATTTTGACTCTTATTTCTTTATTGTGAATGTGGTGTGGCAGTTAGGGAAGGATGTACCCATCTTCCGTCATCCTCTTCCTCTTAAAAATGTGTAGAAATAGCATTTCCAATAATTAAATATCAAACAACAAATTTTAAATTAAAACAAATGTAAAAATTGTTAATAACATTATTCAAGAAAGTAAGAGAGAGATATATATATTTACATCGCACTATAAAGCTGCACGAACGCTATTGGTGAAGGTCCTCATTATTTTGAACTATGGTCAAGTTTTGAGGAAGACACCTCAGCTCTCCTAACTTCCACACCACACCAACGAGAGGAATTGGACCCCTCGACATATTTAACGTGCACCGGCCTCCTTTGCACGGCGGGTCTTCAGCGGTACCAGGCTCAAACTCATGATACGCCAGCTACGAGCGGGTGACCTTGACCATTAAGCTACCCCGGTCTAGTGGTCAAGCTGCTCATAAAAACTGGCAGTGCATACATAATTCGATTCAAGGGAATTATAGAAAAAATAACAATTGTGAGAAGTTGAAAAGTTTTATTAATATTTTATCTAAAAAGTTTCAAAATTAAAAAAAAAAAGAAGAAAAATTTGTAAATTATTTTTTATTGAAATAAATTTTGCAGTCAAAATAAGCTTTTCATTTTTTAAAAATTTTATTAGCATACCTGTGTAAATCAAATATTAATTTTTAACATTAAAATAATGAGTAATCAAAAATAGTTTTTGAAGATATTAGAAATACTAACATAAAAATATATATGTATATAGCATTTATAAAAAAGTTTAATCGTAAAAATTTTCAAAATAACAGTATATGAAAATACACAGTATAAGTAGAAAATAGTTTTATTGAAAAAAATAAAATGTAAAAACTTAAAAAAATATATATATATATAAATAGATTTATAGAAAGTAAACATAGTATGTAATAATAAATAAAGATAAGAGAGAAAAAATTTTAAAAATTAAGTTTATTTATATATTTAATACTATTTTAATAAATTTCAATAATATTTATTTCATGTTTAAATATAACGAGATCTCCTTACTTCTAAAAAAATACCAATTGTTTCAAAAGAAAATTAGAAATTTTATTAAAAAAAAAAAGAATTATATGTGTAATGAAACTGTTTTTGAGCGCTTAATATACAAACAAATTTCTTATATCTTAATCTTGTCAACTGAAATCAAAATATTGTTCAAAAACTAGTTGAAAATTTCTACCCTGAAATACAAATATTAAAAATTCATTTTTTTAATGTATTCTATTTAAAAGTTGTAATTGTATTTCGAACTCTTTTTTTGTGGTGGAAGCCCACAATTTCTAACTCTTTTACTCTAACTTGGTGACGCAGTCAGACGTGAGAAGATCCAACAGACGGGCAACCACATTTGAATGATACTCGCGCTGCTTGGCGTTTTTGGCGTATTCTGAAGCTTGAAAAAGCCCTTGTTTCTGAAGACATCCCGATATGTGCTTCATGCTTACTTCTGTAAGCCCCCATGTGATACTTTGTGGTGCATGAGGATTTATAAATGTTCTCAGTAAAAAAAAAATGAAGGGAAAATTATCTTAATTTTATTGCCAATTATCTGTGAAACTGCTCTTATCTGTCATTTTTTTAAAATTGTGAGCTACAATTTATTACAGCGTAAGTTGTGTTTATCATTAAAGGCCCTTTCATACGTAACTTATGCCGCGTCTGTCAGAAGAAGCCGGCAGTTGGGGGCTAGTTTTTAACAGAAATTGAATACGTTTCTGCACATGCAATCAATTTACACCTCTAACTGTGCCACTCTCCAGCATTTGAAAATTACGTTCTTCCCTCTTTCATAGTTGACTCAACTAAAAGGATATAGAGGAAGTTGCACTCTTTATTCGCGGACTACTTGTGTAATGAAAATGGGGAAATGGAGGGGGGGACTTTTTGATTGTTTGGATTATATCATTGTACCGATGAGTCCGGCACTCCCTTTTCAATCAACTTTTTGTCCGCGTGTGAAAATGTTTCTTTTCCCTCTTCACACTAAAGGTGTGATCACAGGAAACGAGTTGACTGTCACAAAGTTGCCTCAAATGAGACTGGCTTATGAATACATTCTGTCAGTGTCATAGTTCAAAACAGAAGCAACAATCTTCTCATTTATATGTCCAAGAAATAAATTTTATACAAAAATGAAAGCACTAAATACACTGTTTTATAATTAATTACAATACCAATTATTGTGTATATAGGTGAACAGTAGCACACACAAAAAATTTTTAAGGTGGGGGTCCATGATCGAAAGTTCCCTAACTCAAGACAACAACATCATACCTCAAGACAACATCAATTGATTCTTCTGATTTTGTTAACAAAAAAAAGAGTAAAAAATAAATTATTGAATTTATAATTAGCATTAATTAATAAAATAACTTGTTAATTACAAGTACTTAATTAAATTAAAGGTTACGTTATATGTATATACGATTACCATCAATCGAAAACCACCCAAGGGCTTCACGGAGGAGGGGGTCCGGACCCCTAGGATCCCCCCCCTTGTGTGCGCCACTGTACGTGAATATTTAATAAGATAAAAAAGAAGCAGCGCCTGAAGTACAACACATATTGTTCATCAACAGTTTAGTCTGTCTATCACCGACAGAGTACCAGATCGTCGGTTTTCGATCGGAGTTATCAAGATTACGACGGCATTATGCATTCGTTTGTTTTCTTTCTCATTATTTTCAAGTAGAATCTTGTCTCAGTGCGCTTATCATATGTTTGTAAAAGTTCGAAAAATATTAAAAAATAGATATGAAATAAATTAGATGAAAAATTAGCTTTTTTGAATTTCAAGTACAAGTCAAAACATGCTTATTCGTTTATGTTGTTTACATACAAAATACACGTATACACACACACTAAAAAAAAGGGGGGAAACTATCGTAATTTGCAACCATTTAAATTAATTAGAAATAGCAGTTGCCTCTTTCTAAAGCTTAGAATAGTTTTGAAAACTCATAATATTAAAATCCACATGAAAAATGTAAATGATTTATTTTTCAAAATGATTCCAATTTTAAGATTTAACTTGAAGCACATTTATAGTCAAATATTTAACCTAATACAACCAGGGCCGGATCTACATATGAGCTTAATGGGCTGCAGCCCAGGGGCCCCCATATTCTAGGGGGCCCCGATCCCCGTTGAAGATAACAAACAGAAAAAGATTCTTACAATCAAAATAGTAATAAAATAAAAAAATACATTAAAAAAAATACCCGAAATACCATACCAAATTTATCTTTATTTTCGAGATCAAGAGGCGGAAATAAATCAAATTTATTTTCGCCTTACCACCGAATGCGCGGAATTTAATAATTAATAGACAGAGGCTCTATCATAGGACGGTGCCGATGAGCATCGAGCACTTATACAAATGTAGTGGCATTTTCTGTAGCCATTTATTTTTGTGCAATAGGTGCAATCAAGTTTTGGACCCCAAACCGAATCTTACAAATGATTGAAAAACCATAGCATAACATAGGATTTGGGGCCCCTAGAAACTTGGGGTCTCCGCAATGTGTGGTTGCAGGAGTGTACGTTACGCCTTTGAAGTGAAAGGAACTTAGCCAAAGAAAATGGAGAAACACAACAAACAAATGTTAATGAGCAAAATATGCACGACCTCGATGACCAGCAGCCTTTTGAAAAAGATATTGTTCAGCCAGAGAATATCAGTAATGCCCCAACAGAAAGTGTTTAGGCAATGTTGGGTTTGAGAAATACGTTGACTTGGGTTCGTGGCCTAAATTGCTAAGTAATAATTTTACTGATTGTATCCTTTCACATGAAATAAGTTATTTTCAAAATAAAAATCCAAACAATATATATTCTGTTTTGGTAAGAGAATACAAAGATCAAATAGAGTTCATTTACGAATAATCATTTCATTAAAAAACTTAAAAATGGCCAAGTGCTAGAAAGATCTTGGCTATGTTATTCAACTAGTATTGGTAGTGTTTTTTGTTTGACCAGCTAACTTTTCACAACAGACTTCTCTGGTAGGAAACACTTAACAAGTTGCTTAGAAAATCAGGAAAATTTTATTGAACATTAAAATTCAGTGTTAGTTTGCTTGACACGAAAAGAAAATAAGTCTGTTTTACAAGGGGAGGGCATGATTAAGGAAATTCATTTGGGGATGAGACTTTGAGTATTAGCAGTACTCCTTTAGGACAGTGGTCTTCAAACTTTTTCAACTAAAAAAATTACAACTTAAATAAAGTTTAAATAAAGTACTGCTCAATTGTGATGGATTCAACCACAAATTTGTCCCACAATGACCAATTTTCTATTGTACTACGATATTGTTTGGGGGGGGGGGAAGTGTATGAAAGATGTTTCTCATTAATAAAGATTAGTAGTCACACTGGATTATACTTATTTAATTATCTACAAGAATTTTTAGCAACAAATGGACTGTTATTGGATAATTGTAGGGGGCAGTCATTTAACAACGCGGCCAATATGTCCGGTTGATTTGATGGTTGATGGTGTGTAAGCTCTTCTAAAAGAAAAAAAAATAATAAATTCACTAATTATGCGCCGTGTGCTGCACATTCTCTTAGTCTGGTTGGTGCAGAATCAGTTAAGGTAGAAACTGAAATTGTGAGCTTCTTTGGTTTAGTGCAACAAATAAATGTTTTCTGTTCTGCTTCGACCCGTAGGTGGGAACTTCTAAATCATGAAAATAAACTGAAATTTATCTTAAGGCAATATGGTACCCTAAAAATCCTCTAACTGTCAAAAAAATTTTATTGGCTTTTTTGATACGTCGAATCTTTATAAACATACCTGCAAAATTTCAAAGTTTCGCCTGCATTTTTTTATCAAGTAATGGAGCAATATTTGAGGCTGGACAGCAACTACGACACCCGTATTTCAGATTATCTGCTAGAAAAGAACCTGATAAAAAATTAAGTCATTATTTTTCTACCGCGCGTAAATGAGACTGACATTATATGTGCAGTAACAAATCATTTCAAGAAAGAATTGTGCAATTCATGCAAAAATTCTAGTTTGCGAATTGTTTATTAAACAAATGGATTTGTTCAAGATTTAGAAGTTGTGCATGCTTTTTATGATATTATTATGAATTACATTATAACTTCAAAACTGATTCTCCCAAAGCACAAATACTAAACTTCACTTTGATAACTCAGATAATTAAAAATCTAATTCGCAAGAATAGAAAAACTCTCCCATTTTTATATATTTGTTTTTGGTGATATATATATATATATATATATCCCATGCGTGTGAAATTCAACACTTCTATTATTGAAATATTTTATGTAAACAAATGCACATGTGCAGTTCTTAGATTTTTATATATTTTACTTATAAATTGTTATTTGATTTTGCTTTCATTCGTGTACAATATTTAACATGCAAAGGCTTTTAAAATCATGGAAATAAAAAAATAAAGGCATAAAATCTTTTGTACATGTTGTGCTTTAGCATGGAATTAGCTCTGAAGTGTGTGTATTTTTTTTATAATTATTAAGATAAAGTTTTAAGAAATACTAATCTTTAATTCGTTTTCTTCTATATATTCATTATGACAGTATACTGTTTAATTGTTCTACATTTGTGCAATTTTTTATGGTAAGTAGTTTTCAATAAGCTAATTAACATTTCATAAAAGTTTCAGACTATTAGATGAATATTATATCTTGCTATTCATGGAATGAAAACTTCAAACTCATATTTCTCCATGTTGAATTTTTGTACACATACTATCATTCAAAACCCTAAGGATCTTTTGATAATTAAGGTATAAGTTTGAAATTTTTTATACATATTCTGAAATGTATTTTTTGTAAAACTGTGCATGGAATTAGCCCTAACATGTTTAGTACTTTTTATAAAAAAATTCAAAATCAAAATTAATGTTTTTTTGAGATTTTTTGGTAGTTTAACTATAAAAAAATTAATAAAAAGTTGAAGAGCATCAGCAGAAAAAAACTCATACACAGTTTTATGTAGTATATTTTAAGGTACTCCGAAAAAAAATTTTGAAAAAAAAAAGAGACATATTTAAAAAAGCCTTAGGAATTTAAAAAATGTTTTTAAAAATTCAAAAAATTTAAATTTTACAAACATTTTGCAACAAATTAAATTTTTTTGTATGGAATTGTTATTAAATATTATCCTTTATAAAATACAATTAAAACCAAATATCAAATGTTAAAAATTTAAAAAAATGTGAAGATGGTACCATATCGCCTTAAAAATTTAAGTCAGATCAGATAGTCTGATCGATGCTGTTGAAGCCTTAAAAGATAATTATGATAATAACGTGAATATTCTTAAAACATTTAGTGACAATGAAAAGAAAAAAAACTGATTTTTGAAAAAACGCAGTAATTTTTTTTAAATAAATTAACAAAACTGGGCCGTTTTAATTATATTTTAGGAAGAAATTTTGAAAGATTTAATTCAGTTAACAAAAATTACAAACTCCTGGTTTGGACATCTGTGAAGTAAATAAATGAATTATGCCATTAAAAACGTTTATAAGGAATTATATGAATCAGATCAAAAACTAAAGGAGTGTCAAGACGCAGCCAAAAAATTAAGTCCTAGTGTAGAAACAGAATATAGTGATGTGAACAAGTGACGGGATATTTCAAAATTTGCAGATAAATCGACAGAAAAAGCTCTGTGTGGGACAAAATTTTAAAAGGGACACGCTTATTGATTCGCTAGATAAACTAACCCTTGATTTAAATAGAAGTCAAGTATATGCAGAATATAGTAAGATATTTAAATTTTTGATGGATCTGCAAGATCAAAGTAAGGAGAAAGTCGACCTGGAGAGTTCCTATTCAGATGACGTAGACCAACACTTCGTAAATGAAGGTGTTCAACACAAAACTTATCTAAAACAAACTGAGCTGTCATTTTCTTGCATTGATAATTTAAATTTAATTTTTGTAAAGAAACTTGTTGACGTTTTTCCAAATTTGTTACCGTTTTATTTTTATAATGCTCCCTATTACTAGTGAAGTGGAGCATGCATTCTCTAAAATGCCCTATATAGAAACATAGAACAATAATGACAAATACTAGACTTAATTATTTATCACTTCTTTCTATTAATACTGATCTCACTAAAGATAAAAAATGTGATGAGCAAATGAAAGAATTTGCAACACAAATGTGTAGAAAAAAAAAATTCTTTTTGTAAATTATGTTATTGTTTATAACGTATTTAAATTGTTTGAAATAGAAAAAAACCTTAAGAGAGAGTTTTGTTTATTTAAAATTTTTCCCCGCAAATTTTTTTTTAGGAAAATGGCAAAATTTTAAATTATTTAGAGGGCCCCCAGGTATCATTAGCCCAGGGCCCCCCAAAGGTCACGGTCCGGCCCTGAATACAACTATCCACATACTTTTAAATACAATACAGTTTTTTGAAATATAAGTATTCAGGTTACTGCAAGCACAAAACATGCGATCCATTCATAAATATAATGTAGCAAATAAAAAGATGTTTAAACAGAAGCTAGGAAAATATAGGGAACATAGGAAGGAAAAGTTAATTACGGAAAGTAACATAGGAAATTCTAACCTGGCTAATTTGATTTTTAACAAAATTTATGGTTTTGTTTGTTCTGCAATGATAACAAAAATTATATTATAGTCTGACCAGAGATTTATTGATGAATGGTGCATACATGCTTATGTTAGTTGAATTTTTGAAATGCAAAGGTCAAAAGTCATATCAATTAGGCAATTTTTTTCAAATAAAATTATTATACAACTGTTCTTACATAACTCGCATTACTGTTATTCTTATAATTTATTGTCATTATTTAAAACATATATACGTATGTTTTTGAAAGAATGTCACTTAAGTGAATAAATAATTAAATTTCAAAGACTTTATTTGTGTGAAAAAACATCTTTATTGGCTTTTCCCTTTGCATTTGGAACTAATAGTTAGGGTCAGAACCTGCAATCAGACTACACATGCAGCTTTCCTACAAAATAAATTGAAAATTTTTTTAAAAAAACTTAAAACCTGTATAATTTTTCAACTGGATGCATCACTTTAAAATAGAAACAAGTAGTATGTTAAATTAATTTAAGAATGAATATTCACTCTAATGTTCTGTACATTTTAAGTCTGTTATTAATAAAACACTTTATTTTAAAATTATGTATTGTATTTAATTGATCAGATTCATATAATGTATTTGAATTTATTTGATAAAATTGGAATGTACAATATGTATTTTCTGTTTATTTGACTTGTTTTGATTATGTATTGCTACTTATTTCTTATAAAATTGAAATATATCTATATAGTTCTAAAATATTTTTCCACCCACAGCAGACACATGTAAAATTCCAGAACTGGATGATATAATGACCATTTGCAAGAAATATCTAGAAAGTTTGAATAAATTAAAGATTTATCAATGGAATCAACTAGTTAGATGAAGATTCAAGATAAAGCAGAAATTTCCATAATTTCATCTTGATATGCCATAACATTCCATTAAGTTGTATATTTTATAAGTATGCATGCTAATATTTTACATTTTTACACAATCTGTGACATTTTTCATTCTATCAGATTTCCTATCTTTTAACTTCCCTTTTTAAAAGAGTGCACCACTAAAATTTTAATACCATATTACTAAAATTAAATTTTGTGGAGTTTTATAGCTTTAAATTTCAATGAAGTAATGTATAAACCATCCTTAATCCAAGCAAAAATAAAGTATTATTTAAATTTGTAAATAATATTAAATGAAAAAAATTGTAAGGAAAGAAAAAGAAACCTTTTCAGTAAAATAAACAATTTTTAAAAGAAACAAATTAATAAAAATATGTATTAATTGTTCAGTTAGTCATTTTCTTAGATTTCATTATAAGTAAGACGATTGGTATTGACAAATGTTACATTTAAGAGAACATCCTATTTACGTTTTATTAAAATTAAGAAAAAACACGCCAAACTCTTAGCATTCATATAGCATTTTATAATTTGGATTATACGATACAATAGTACAATAACAAAAAAAAGTACAATAACTAAATAAAATCATAGGTCTCTTGCATGTTCTGCAACTATATGTAATAAAAATAATACTTAAATACTTTTAATATATATGATTGTAAAATGAATATCCAATAAGAAATATATTATTTAAAAACACACATACAAGTGTGTTCTCCAGCATAATTAAAAGACAACAAAATTATTTTGCACATGAACAATATATTCAATTATCATTTAGTAAATGGGAGCACTGAAAACCCTTTTCTAAAGATAAATTATTCACAATTATTCAATCCAAGTTATTAAAAGCTATTTTTGAAGAAAACAAACAGATCTCCTTATGCTTTGCTTAACTAATTTGATTTATTATCCATAATCACAGATTTATTATTTTGTTGATGTGCTTTCCAACTTATGGAGACATGACAGCCACAGTACATGATAAGGAGAAGGGGACCCAAAGGAGTTATACCACCTAAAAATGTTTTTAGTATATCATTATATGTTCATTACTAAATGCATTAGAAATTAAAAAATGAATAGTATATTTTCTTTTAAAACACACTTTAGGAAATTTACCTAAAACAACCTTTCTGATTATTAGCATCCCTATATGAAAATTTGAAAGAAAGAAACAACAAGAAATGCACATCATTAGGAAATGAGGAGTCGCAAATGCAGCAGAAATTCTATTCTGTGTACCAGGAGAAAATGTCTAGAAAGAAAGAGGGGATAAAATGCATTTTTACCATAAATATTTTATATTTAGTGGGTTTTTTGTGTGAAGTAATATTTATAATGGTATATTTCAAAAATCTTAGGTGTAAATACTTTAATAAATGAAATTTAAAAAAAATCAGAAGTTAAAGTTAAATATTTACAAATATGATTACCATCAATATAGTTCACCTTAGTTTCATTGACATTCATAAGGGTTTCCTACACAATTTAAGTTTATATATGTGTGTGCTTAAAATAAATGAAAACTTTAAGAAAAACCAAATAACTAGTATTACTAAGATTTTTTACCTTAAAAAGCTTCCCAGTTTCTGTAGTTAAGAAAAACTTCACTGCAATTTCAGATGCCACTAATACACAGTTTAAACATGTTGATACAACTATTGAAGTGTCCATTCCATGCCATATGCAAACAAACGTAAAGCAAATACAAAGTGCCTGAATTTTTTGTAAAATTTGGCCACATGCACCGTTCATCAACATACCACTATGCACACGTGCCCCTCCTGCAGGCAAATATAAATATTTCAAAATCCATAAATATAAACCACGGTCAAAATGTCTCCATAACTCAGATGACAAGTGAACACAGCTAATACACTTTGGAGGTGGAGGTAATTCGATGTCTTCTAACTTTGAAATGCATTTTGAAACTCCATAAATAATGTAGTACTTAAGGAAGAACATTTTAGGCAAAGCATAACCGAGACCACACAATGCAAAACTTTCATAATTTTGAACAGTATCAGGATAGAATTGGACAGCATGGGAGTAGATGTAGTGTAAAAGAAATTCATATACAAAATACCACAATATATGACGAAAAAGAAGAAGAAAACGATATATGAGTTCTTTAAGTGGCAAAGGTTGTGCTGTCTTGATCATCTATAAAACAAGGAAGTTATTCATTTTCATTAATGAATTAATATGTAGAAGTCATACATTTAGGAACATTACTACCAGAATATAATCAATATATGTTATTGAAATGCATAGAACACTTTATAATAACTCTCAGAACTTATTCTTTGACAAAACACACTTTTTAAATAAAACTAGGAAAAATATAAATAAACAAACCTGATTACAAAAAGTTTCGTAAGTTATAATAGGACCAGTGAAGAGAACAGGCAGATAAAGGGAATATGAAAGTACACAAAAAATATCTGTAAAAATGGATGCCATGCTAGATGTTTTTTTAGAATCAATGCGGTCGATTGCAAAGCTCAAGCTCTTTAATATTAGCCAAGCTATTCCAACATCAAAAAGAAAGGATTCTGAATCCCCCATAAGTATGCTTACCTGCAAGACAAATTAATAAGAAAAAAAATCAGAAAATTTTAGGTAAAAATTAAGTTATTTCTACCATTTACTAAAGTTTTAAACATAAGGAAAATTAATGCATTGTTCATCAATATTACAGCATACCCGTATGAAATTGAAAAGTGGATGATGTATAAAAAATAAAGCACATATGGTCATCATATAACACAAACTCTTCCTATGAAAAGTATGAAAAATATACATCAATGAAGGATAAAAGATGAAAACTGCAGCAGCTGCATATCCAATGATCAATGATAAAGAAATCACAGAGAAAATTGCATAAAAAAAAGGAGTGATCTGCAATAAAAAACAAAAGAATTAAAGATTAGTATATTAATTATAATTAACAATAAAAAATTAATATCTAAACTACTTAAGGTGCAAATAATAGATAACATGTATGATATACTAAATTGAAGCAGCAGCTCAAATTTTCTGTTTTGGAGGGGGGGGGGGGGAGAAATAATAAATTGCTATACAGAAAATTTTCACATTGCTTAAATGCAATCTATGAAGTTAACAGTTCCCAAAACATACATATACAAAATTTCACACAAAGGAAAAAAACATGCATTAAGCCGTAATTCTAGTTTAAGCAATCAAATATAATTTGCAAATCATGCAATATATTTTAATACACAATGAATTGCCAAAAGTCATGAGACAACATGTAAATATCCAGATAGTAGTAACTCCATATAAATATTTATAAATGGAAACTGCATTGTCTAGGCTTTCATTTGTACTCAAGAGATTCATGTGAAAATCTTTCTTATGGTCATACAATGGGAATTAACATTTGAATGGTGATTGGTAGTTGGAGTTAGATGCCTGAGGCATTCCATTTCAGCAATTGTTAAGGAATTCAACGGGTGGCATAATTGAGTTGTGGGTTTGAATTCTAGTGCTTCTGAAGATCCACTGTGTAAAAGGGTTAATGCATGTTAAATCTTTCACGGTTCATAGTCTTCACATTGACATACTATGGAGGTAAGGGTGTCATTCTCCTCACTTGACTGTGGTCCAGAATTATGAAAGAGCAAAGTTAATAAACACTCAATCACTAAGGAATTAAACATTCCTTGATCCTCATCAAAAGTATGTCTATGTAATTTCAAATATTACCTCGCATCATACATAATGCAGTGACTGACAACATCTAAATAATCGAGACCAGCAATGTGATTGTCATTGTTACTACATAAACAGCACTCAGCGCAGAATGTACAACAGACATGTCCATTAAGATAATGTAGCAGAGTTTGGTATTGATGAAGTATGACAGCAGATGACCAAATAAATTACCTTTACTAACAATACACCAATGGCTGCTGGACTCTCTGCTGCACTTGTGAACAAAGATGTTGTACCAGGACTGCTTAGTCATGTGCCTAGGACACAAAAGATTTAAGGGTGCAAAAAATTAAAAATAAAGTTTTTTTTGAAAAAAAAAAATTTAAAACCAAAATTGGCAAGGCAAGAACTAAAGGAGGAAGTGCCCTGGAAATAGGGAGTGTGTGGGGGGGTACAATTTGAAGTGCCTAGGGAGTCAGGGAAGTCAAAAACGACCCTGAACTGGACATAGATGAACAGGAAAATGTTGCTTGCTCAGACAAGTCATAAATGCAATTGGTAAGAGTTTGAGTGCAGTACAAGCTCCGCAAGGCCATGGAACCAAGTTGTCATCAAGGAACTGCACATGCTTTAGGTGGTTTCATAATAGTGTGGATTATTTTTACATTACATGAAATGGGTCATCTAATTAAGAAGAATGAATGATAGACTGGAAATGTTTGTCTTCAACTACCTGGAGACCATTTACAGTCATACAACCCAAACACAATAGAATTTTCAAGATGAAAATGTGGCCAAATCATTAATGATTGGTTTGTGAAATATTCTGGACAATTCCTGTGAATGAATTGTCATTTAGATCAGTGGCCTCCAACCTCTGGTGCATGGATCAAATGGTACAGGGTCACCCAAGGAACATTAAATTATTTCCATTTTTTTTTTACTGTGTTGCATTTCTCTCAGGTTAGTGCGACTTTCCATAAACAAGGGATTAACCTGGAGCTGAGAGAAGTCACCAAAAGCCACACCAATACCCTACATGTGCAATATATTATGATATATAAAATATAAGCAATCAACGCCCCCCCCCTGCCTTTTAGGGGGTCACAGTAAAATAATCTAATGTTGACTGGTCTGCAATGATAAAAAGGTTGGGGAACACTGATCTAGATCACCAGATATGATTCCCACTGAACATATACGAGACATGATCAAAGGTCAGTTTGTCATATTTCTTCAAAGGGGACTTGTTAACACTGCTGTTACATTTCAACAGGGGAAAAAAGGTCTCGTATAATATTGGGAAATATCCAATAAATTGTGAAATGCTAATGATTAATACAATTTTTTATGCACTTTTATTTCATTTTTAAAAAAGCATTACTTATACACATTCAGTATCAGGTTTCCACAACCATAAAACTTTGTGGATACTAATTTTTAAAAATGATTCATGGCAAACTTTTTTTACTGGAAAATTAACTTTAAAAAATAGTCCACCATTTATTTAATTGTATTCAAATAATTGAATGGCAACCAAAAGTAAAACCTATTTTATTCTTAGAACGAAAATAATTATAAAAAGTGCCTCATTTAATATATATATATATTACACATGTGTTTATGTGTATGACACATTTTACTTCAAAAGCTTTAAATTTGCCGAAAATTACCTTGGAGATATTTACTTCTAGATACACATGGTGATTACAATTATGAATTTATTTAACATTCTTGATAAAATACTACGCAAACAAGTACTTATACATAAAAAATAGTAACAAAACATATGTGGAAAACTTATGATAGTTTTTTCATGTCATCATAAAAAAACATCATGTCTTTTTATGACATGAAAAAAAACCTGATGGCCAAATGATCCATGATCATTCCAAGGGATCTAAGCTTATGTAATATGCTCCAAGAAATTGTGAGAACTTACTTTACTTACATGATTTTCTAATTCTAGCATAATGATTAGTCATAGCTAGAGTACAATGTAATATTGCATAACCACACTACAAAAATTGATGAGGTAAAACTTTTTCAAGAACTAAAGTTGGGGTTAAAATTGTATTTTTTGTTAGGGTGGGTAAATAAAAAGAATTAAGTATCTCAGGATGTCTTGAAGGGCCCAGGATCACGGAGAATTAAAGAAATTCTTTTTCGTGAAAACTGAAATAGAAAATCATTATTTATATATATATATGTAACATGTGAGCCTGCTTCTTTTGCCTAACCCTTGGGTACACACAATTCACTTTCAAGACTACCGCTTCAAGCAATTAAATTAACATTATAAAAGATGCCTTTTTAAACTACAAGAACTTTATATGCAAATATCCTTTTAAACTAGAAGAATTATATCATAAACATATGCATGTATACATACAAATTCAGTAGTTACCAACCAGTGTTTCATTCATCAAATTCTGGAAAAATCCATCAAAAGTAGAAAAATCTCAATATTTGCATTTTTTACATTTTATTAGAAAAAAATATATTTTATGAAATTCTGGTATTTACATATTAACCCTATTCCCAATGGTGTAATGGAGAATATTAGGGCCTGCTGTAAAGTCAAGTTTTGGGCTTCAAGCCGGATCTTACAAAGGATTGCCAAACCCAATGTACTTAGTGTCAGTCAGTCTTTGGGCCCCCTAGAATCCAGGGGCAAGGGTTATTTCCCTACACTATTGCCTATGCCACTAGTAACCTTTGGCAATTTAATTTGATTTTTTATTAATGTCATACTCTACAGAAACACAAGGGCTATTGGCGACAGATCTCATAATTTTGAACTTCGGTTCTAGAAAAGAGGATGACACCTGAGCTAGCACTCCATGCTATACCAATGTGAGAACTTTGAGCCATGATAGATTCAAGGTGCATCAGCCCCTCTATAGGGTAGGTCTTCAATGGCACAGGAACTCGACAAGGTTTGATATCTCCGAGACCTTCAACAAATTTGAAGACATTTTAGTAATTGTCCTTAGGTTGGTAAGAAAGAAATAGGTTGCTGTATTTTGTAAAACCTATGATGATTACGCTTTGACATGCAGTTAATCTTTAGCAATAAATCAGACCATAGGAATAAAACATAATTACCAAAAGTATTTTATTTTGAAAATTATTGCCTAGTAGTACACTTAATTTATAAAATGCATTAAGGAGAGAGAAACAAGACATGTAATAATAGTGAAAGATTCTCAATGTCATAAAAGTGTCACCTTACTCCTCAAATATCAATTTTCATCAAATTCTTTATTACACAGAAGCTTTTAAAAAAACTATGACTTTAAATGTGTATTTTCTTTCACAGTTATGTTCAATGATATTTAATTATTCAATTTTCATGATTATCAATTCTTTTAAGTTTTAGATTAGAATGAAATAAGCCATAATGAGTAAAAAAGCAAAACAATGTTTTGCATATTTTTAGTAGTATAAAAGATAATATAAATGGTGATAATAACAGTAATATGTGTACTTTATTTAACTATGAGCTGATTAATGAGTCAGAACATTCATGTGAACATTTGAATTAATAGCAGAGAGAAAGAAAAAATTAAAGTATCAAGAAATATGATTTTAACTAAGTGAATTAGAATTTATTCAAAAGCTTATTAATGAATTGGATTTACCATTTTTTGTGTTTGTGTGTGTTCTGAGAATTTATCCAGGGAATACTGTAAAACATTTATAACTTGAAAAGCACTTGCAATCAAAACAATCACATTTATTTAAGAAACCCCTTGAAAGTTTTCAAAATTTAACTGTTAATAAATATATAATTCAAATGTAAGTAGTATTTCATATGAATAAAATACAGAAGTTCTTTTATTCTTTTCAAATATATTTCTCCTTATAAAAAAAATCATTTTACCAGTACAAGGGACAAAAAAATATAAACTTATTGGTTCGTGCGGTTCTCAATTGCTGCATAAATTAATCACTAATAAATAGTAAGAATCTAATTACAATATAGTATATGGCAGACCTTCAGAACGGGTAACAAAACAAGAGAACTCTAATAAATTATGGTAAAAATGTTAAATAATATTGCAAGAAATAACATTTTGGGTACAAAGCTGGATAAAAATATTAATCAATGACAAACAAAGATGTGATTACTTACTGTCCTATTTATTCTTAAAATAATATTTGTACAAATCACTTGAAAAAGAAAAAGCATATAAAATTTCTTAAAAGTTGAGGTTAAAATGAGCCATTCCACATCAGAATTATCCTGGAATTACAAAGGTTACAAGAGCTTTATAGAAGAGATTTAATAGACAACAACATGGACATTCAGAAATTTCTTTTTTTAGGATAATGATAAATTTAAAACACACCTATACTATTTATTTTATTAATTAAGAATTACTAAAAAATGTAATTTTAAGTGTTTATTTTTATATAAAGCACTTTCAAGATGTGTCCATGGTAAGAAAGAGGAAAACTTATGTATTAAATGATAATTAAGTTATTAAATGAATTGATTTTAGATGACATGAAATTTGAATCTCTTGTACATGTTAACTGAAATGTATTTTCAAAAATCAAATAGAACAGTTATTAATTTTTTATTAAAATAAATATACAGTATTCATTGAATCTAAGCCACACTTTTTTTCAAATGCTAATGCTACCGAAAATTGGGAGCAATTTAGAATCAAAGGAGGAAAACTTCAATGAATGAGGGAAATTGAACATGATACTGAAAGTTAGAGCAATTACAAATTTCTGTTTTAGTGTTTTTTATAAAATAAGTAAATAATTTGTTTCTTACTGGTTCGCCTTTAAAATTTTTTAAATTTCATAGATATCAAGTATAGATAAACCTTGTTGCAATATTTTAAAATTTTCTTTATAAAAATATGTTGAGAATTAGTGGTGCAGATTAGAATCGATGGTGGCTTAGATTTGAATAAATATGGTAAGTAAATTGTAATAGTGTATTACATATCATCATCCAATTTTGCCAATTCAAAAAATGTCCTCAAATGCTGCCATTATTATTATTTTCACAAACATGCAAAGGAATGGATTTCTACAATTGACAGCATTCTGTGGCATTTGGTGACATCGTTTGATTTGACAAAATTGGTCCCCCATAGTATAATACATAAATACCAGTAATTCATATTCAAAAAGTAATATATGGGTGATTATTAGAAATATAATGAAAAAATCACCTTTATATGAAAAAATCCTAAAATTTCCCATCCTCTTTTGAAATCTGAAGGGCTTATTGTGTAGTGATGAGCTATTAAAAAGAATTTTTTTCTTTATTTAAAATGAAAAAATATTATGCTTGAGCTCAAAATAATATTTCTTTAACATATTTGAAATTTTAAAAAAATACAGACAATACAGAATAAAAATATACAATATCTTTTGATGCATGTAATGATATGTAAAATTTTATATATATATATATATCTAATAAATAAAATTTTCTCCTGTCACAGTGTTTGTAACCAAACTCCTCCGAAACGACTAGACCGATTCTTATGAAATTTTGTGCGTATATTTAGTAGGTCTGAGAATTAGGACGTAAACTATTTTTCATTCCGATATTGCAATTAGTTGAAAAGATATTAATTAAAAACCTTAAAACGCGTAATTGTTTTTCCCGTGTGTTGCTTATTTCGCCGTTTATATCGCTTGGCGTCGAAAATCGGTTTCGCGCCAGATGTGTGACTTTTCTCTGTTCCACCGTCGAAATCACCCTGCTCATGGGTTACAATAGCAAAATAGATGTCTACAGCAAATCAAAAATCACCAAATTTGGCGAGTGAAAAGTTTTTGTTTCCAATTTTTGTACATATCTTTAATTCAAAAATTTATATATTGCATCGGTTTGTTTAACAAAAATATCCAAAATATTTGCGAAAAACTTCATCTTTTTTTACTTTGTTATCATTATTTCAAATAAGTGACACAAGATAAATGAAACGGCTAGACCGATTCTTTTGAAATTTTGTGCGTATATTCAGTAGGAAACAGTTGTTGCCTGGGAACTTGATGTCATACAAATCTATCAATGCAGTTTGCGATACCAATGAAGCTGTAAATTATCCAGCAGAGTTTTTGAGCTCCTTGGATTTGCCAGGCATGCCACCGCACCATTTACAACTGATGGTTGGATCTCCAGTTATTTTGCTTCGTAATTTGAACCCACCATGGCTGTGCAATGGTACATGATTAGTCATGAAAAAATTGATTGAAAACGTTGTGGAAGCTAGCATTTTGAATGGCAAGTTCCGGGAATAAGATTATTACTACCACGATTCCCGAAAATTCCCATAGATGTGCCATTTGAATTCAAACAGATTCAATTTCCAATTAGATTGAAACTCGCAATGACAATCAATAAGTCTCAAGGCCAAACGAAGTCCGTTTATGGCTTAGATTTGGGCACACCATGTTTTTCATACGGACCATTATGCGTGGCATGTTCTCGCATGGGTAAACCATCAGTTTGTTTGTGTAGGCTAAAGATGGACTCACTAAAAATATCGTACACTCAATTGCTCTAAGAGACTGATAATGTTATTTTTTAACTGTCATAATTTGTGATTGAGCTGTAATTTGAAATTTATTAGTTAAAATACTAAAAGTACAAATAATTCAAA
The DNA here is from genome assembly GCA_019973975.1 of Trichonephila clavata. NCBI lineage: Eukaryota > Metazoa > Arthropoda > Arachnida > Araneae > Nephilidae > Trichonephila > Trichonephila clavata. Next base: position 11,518 of record BMAO01020664.1, on the reverse strand, counting down.
AATGAATGTTTGGTGTTTAGTTACTTTTACAGGCCGTCATCGTTCACAGCTTTCCATTCCTCTTTCAGTCATATACCACATCCCCACACACTTAAAATGAGTTAGTTATTTTTTATTTGACTACCAAAATATTCACTAGAAATAATTTATATGGCAAAACAATGTTTGCCGCGGGTCAGCTAGTATATATACATATATATATATATTATGATCAAAATATTATATACATAATTTCATTAAAAAATACCTACCACATGAATTCTTAAATCTGAACAAGGCATATAGAGTTGATGCACTCCAAACTAGCCAGTAAAACAAATTTTCAAGCTTCATCATTTTCTCACAACACTAATAAAGTTTATTACAGAAGCAGTCAAAACATTTCTGTGTAAATAAAAATATGATAAAATTTTCCAAGTATCAAATTTCCAAGTGTTATCAAATTTTAAATCTAAAAATATATACTTCAAATAAATAATTTTTTAATTTAAAATTGTACACTTATTAATGATGTTTAAACTGATATTTACAATAGGAATAAAAAACAGTTTTAATAAAGTACAGCATGCATAAAACAAAACAAAAAGATACGTTTTGATAAAGTTTATTATATTTAATCATATAATATATAAATTCTAACTTTTTTTAAGCAAACTTTTGATAGAAACTTTTAAAGTGTATTGCAGTTTATTCATTTTCAAATTTTAGTAAGATACAATTGATGATGATTCATTAAAATGCACCCAGAGAATAGATCATTAATTTTTAACTGTTTAAAATTTATTTATTTATCCAATGCCTGCGCTTGGCTTCTTGACCATTTAACGCTGATCCTTCCAGTACCGACTGACGACGTTGTCAGTCGGGTACTTGATTCTATATATACAGTAAAGTTCAGAATTTACATTTTACACAAAATAGTTCAAAAAAGTGCAAAACTGAGCTTATAAATATTTCTGCATTTCCCTATTAATTAATGGTACAAAATAGTGGTTCTTAAACTGTGGTCTATGGATCCTTGGGGTTCCACAGCACCTTTCTAGAGGGTCCACAAAGGTATCTTCTTCAATGTTAAGATTTTCCTCCACTTGTACAAACTCTGAAAGGTCCCATGGAAAAATTGAAAGATGTCCATCCTAAACTAGATCATTACATTGCCCCCCCCCCAAATTCTACTAGAACATATATTTCAATCAAGAATATTAAATCAAGTTGTTGCTTTTTTTAACACGCTTTTATAAGTTTCACTTGCATGTAACAGAATCTTAGAACTCAATTTTTACCTATTTAAAAAGATCGGATTCATTCGAAATTTCGCACACTTGTCAAGAACTGATGACAATACAATAATTTCATAATTTTGTTCCATTGTCCTTTTCAGGATCATCAGGAATAAGGATAATCAGATTTGGCGACAAATCCATATACCACTCCCAGATTTGGCGACTTATTGCACATATCATTTTTTAATTTGGCGACTAGTTCCATATACCATTTTCAGACATGGCGACTAATTTCATACATCATTTCCAGATTTGGCGACTAATTTCAGATTTATCGACTAAAAGTATAAGGTGCAACCTAAAGTGAGTGTTTTGAATTTAAAGCTAATTATATGCAAGTATAAAATACACTTGCAGTTAAAAGAAACAAAACAAAAAGTGTTCTGTATCTGAGATAGTGGAGGGTGGGTGTGTTAGCAATTTCTAACCATAATATAAACATTTTTCTGAAAATGAAAATTAAAAAAAAGGCTCGTGCATGTGGGAAAAAAATAATTTGCGTTCTAACTGCAAAATATTTTTATTGTTATAAAGCAATACGTTTAGAAATAATGATACAAATTAACATGAAAGGAACACGTTTAAAAGGTGGAAAAAAAAATGATTGACATTTAATATTACCATGTTTTTATATATTAACTTGCTTTCTTTAATGTCTGTACGGGTGGAATTTTGTAATTAATTTGAAACTGTGTGACTTTCCGATGAGCTAGAGACTTGAAATTTGGACCATAGCTCAGAAGTGGATGGCAATGCATGAAAATGTGAAAAAAGAAAACAAAAAGGAGGAATTTTATAATCTTTAGTCTGTAAGAAAAACACGGTGCATTAAAATATTTTTTTAATTCAAACTTTTTCTTCTTTACACACTTTTATTTGGGAACAATAAATTTTACAATTGTATTGAACTGTACAGTCACCCTTGGCGCAATTTTTTTACATTGACGATAAATCTTTTTATATGGCAACCCCTATCCGAACCGATAAGTAATTACAGTAACCCTACTGGACAACAGAATGTAGCCGCCATTATTTAAATTTTCGTTCGACCACGTTGTACTTGTGCTCTTTTTAGACTTAAGCTATCGCTTTCTTTTCGTGAAATTTTTGTGATGGTTGTTGCATGGGGAATGTCTGAGGTAAGTGCGAGAATGTTTTGTGAGAATGATGTTATGTGGTATGATGAAAATGTTAATTTAAAGTATTTGTATGGATTAGAAAAGGGAAGGAAACGTTTGAATTTTGTATGAAAGCGGGTTTGATTGCGGATAGATACGAGTGTTGTAAGTGTGGTAGGGATATGAAATTGGTTGAAAGGCACGATATAAGTGATGGGTTTGAGTGGAGGTGTAAATCTAAGGTGAAAGGACAAATGTATGACGTCAAAAGGAGTATGAAAAGGGGTTTTTTTTAATTGAGTCGAATGACATCGAATGAGATTTTAGTTCAGGTTTATTTGTGGGTGAGTCAGAGTAATGTTGATTTTAACATGAAAGAGAGTAAATGTTCTTCTAAGACTGTGTGATTATCGTTTTCAGCGATTTGGCCGCCATGTTTTTGTGCAGGCAACATTTTCACTACGCTGGTTTCTTTAAATCTCTTTCGTACAAGAAGTCGCCATTTTGGCGACTTTTGGCAAGATTTTGAAAAAGTCGCCAAGGGTGACCGTACAGTAAATTTTTACTTTTATTTGTTTGACCTGTTCAAAAGAGACGGAATCTAATATAACGATACGAGACTCATCTGAGGCCTCTTAAACGGAGAGAATAAATACACTTCAGACCCGTTAATTAATATCCATTGAAGAGCAAGACTAATTCTACAGCCATGTAATCCCAGCTTCAAATATCAAACTCAAGGATAAATTCAACAATGAATAAATGATAGTTTAAAAAACTAAAAATATTTTATTGTAGTCCGAACTAAAAAATGAAAAATAAATTATAGTTTGAAAAATACTAAAAAACACGCTTTTATACTGAATTGAAGTAAAAAGTAAAAAAATAATTCTTAATAAAGAATAAAATGATTAACGACAGAAAATGAATGTCATTGGGGTAAAAGCGTGGGGTGTTCTATAAATGTATCAATTGTTATAATTTCTAACTTCTATTCCGAAAAGCTGAATTAGTGTAAAAATGTAGAACAAAGCACCCCACGCTTTTACCACAATCACATTCATTTTCTCTCTCGTTAATCATTTTATTCTTTATTAAGAATTATTTTTTTACTTTTTACTTCGATTCAGTATAAAAGCGTGTTTTTTAGTTTTTTTCAAACTACAATTTATTACTGTTTCTAACTACATTGTTACAGTATAATATTTTTAAAAAGTTGTAGAAATAATTGTGCAAAAATTAAAAACTGGATTCACAGCGTGCCAATACTTTAACGATTGCATTTAAACCACTCAGGCATGTGTTGAGAGTCAGGGAGAGGTGTTTAAAATCTTGGGGGGTCTGCGACATAAAGGGGGATATGGCGATCGAAAGTTAAAGAACTGCTGATACAAAGGACAAATACAACAAATGTTACTCATTTCACAATATAATATTATGTTTTTATGATTATTAACTTTTAATGCATTGAGTTTATTTTTCTTAACTGCACAATTTCTTGAAAAATAGAAAATAAAAATAACTTGAATTTAACTAATAAAAGATAAAAATACTTAAGCATTTTGTTCGCACTTTTACGTAACTTAGCAAGTAAAAAATAAATAAAAAGCAAAGCTAAGAATATTGAATAAAAATACATGTTACAGAAAAAAATCAAAAGAAAAAATTAGTGCAATATAAGAAAAAGTAATATAGAAAAGAAAACTAAGAATTCAGTAACATAAAATCTCTTGCTAACCTTCTTACCTACAATGTAATACTAAGAAACAAAAAGTAACGAGAAAAAAGAATAAGTTAAATAAAATTCAACAAAAAAAACCTTGTTGATAACAGGTTATATAAAATATCAGATTGAAGCCTTCTGAAATCATCCACTTTAAAACACTCAGTTTTAATTTTTACATGGATCAAAACAGTCAACACATAACCTGTCAAAAATCCATGCTTACGCATGACGTTAAATAGAGAGAACTTTTTGAGTTACTCACGACTTGGGTGTTCCTTTTCGGCACGGTCACAGGAAAAGAGGTTGCTTGTCATTGGTAGATGTGCAATGACGTCATTATTCTGGGTTGCCTGGTTTGGCGTTATAGCATTTTTCTATGCCCTAGTGGTTCATTGAAACAAGAGATTTTTCTCCATTTGGGAGATTGTTTTTCAGGCAGTTTTTTCTTCCATGTCTTGAGTATAATAGTGAAATTCCCTTACGTATCTAATTTTCACTGTAAAAAATAAAAATCTGTTTTTTTTTTCATTCACCTAAATCAAAATTTTTAGTGAATTTAATTTTGCAGAAGAAATATATATTTGAGCTTAGTAAATAAGAAACTTAATTACAAATAAAAAAAGATTGTTATATAATTTTTTAATAACCCGTTTACTGTGATTAATAATACTTTGAAAATGAATTACGTATTTCGACTTTTATCCTTATGTAAGATATAAAAAGGTTAATTACAAGCAGAGAAAATTGATGTTTTTTATAATATATATTGGTATATTAAAGCACATTTTGTAGATGAAAGTACTTTAATTAAATCTGTTCATGGTAAGTGTTATTTTAAAATGTGAAAATATTATCTTAATTTCTGTTATGTAATCAGGTGATTTTTTTTTATGTGTGAAAGACATATTTATTGACATTTTAAACTGATTTGTCCAATAATCTATTTCCTTTTTATTTTTAGAATTAAATTTACTACAAAATTTTTAGCTATTATAAACTAAACTATAAATAAAGCCTATGCTTAAATTTTTATTTTCTATCTTTAGTAAAATACTATGAATAAAGTGATTCCTGGCAGTTGCATAAAAATCATATACTGATACTTTTTTTTCCATACATTTTTAATGCGTTCTTCTGTAGCATATGGTAAATGATTATTGTTGATTTATAAATGTGTGTGTGTGTGTGGAGTAGTTCTATTTTGTTTAATGGAAGAAAAATAAAAACATGGAAGAGGGAGAGAGAGAGAGTTACAGATTTTTATTCCTTTTTTATATTTGAATAATCAGACAACCTGATCATACTTCTAATCAGAAATTCCATTATAAGAGGAGTACAGAAGGATGGGATGCAAACCCCACCCAAAGACGAATAAATTTTTAATTTTAGCATGAAGAGATTAAGTCTTGGTGTTTTCGTCTATGTTTTTTTTTAAAAATATAACCCCCGTAATAAAAATAATCTGTGTACACTACTTCCCATTATTATATATATATATTCTTTTATGCGTATATATATGTATAAAAGAATTAAAACTCTACTTTTCGTTCTCATAAAAGTGAACATTTCAAATCAATAAATACTATAGTGTTGTATTCAAATCATGGAATTCCTGATAAAGCCATGCAAAAAAAAAAAAGGTGCAATCTTGATCTACTTGATAGAATGTGTAATATGTTTATTAACACATAGTGGTAAGATTGGCCTAAGTTATAAGAAAACAAATATATATATATTTATATTTATGTTTTTCTTCTATTTGTAAATTGAAATGAGGATGCTGTTATTTTTTTTCTTACCTAAGAGGGACCAAGATAACCCAACAAAAGTTTAAGGCTTCAGAACAAGATTCCCCTAAAACGTTATTAAATCTTATTAATCTTACTCAATCGATACATAGGTTGCATTTAAGAACGACACCTGAGATAACACTTCTCTCTAATAGCTTTGATACCAAATTCAAACTAACCATTTGAACTATCATTAACCCATTAAGGATCCAAGTTTAAATTATTTTTCTTCAAAATATGAAAATAAAATTAATATACAATCAACAATTAAAGTACGAAAAAAAATTAAAATTTTACTTTAACTGAAAAATAACCAAAAAAATGTTTTAAAATTAAAAATTTAATTTTCCGTTTTCGCAAAGCCGGTCTCCTATATGGGTTGTTAATACAAAGATTTTAAACTTTCCCAAAGAAATATAAAACGCTGGAAAGCATTGTAAATTTCGACACTCTTAATGTAAACATCCAAAGAGAACCTTCAGCTCGTAAAGCCTTTTCGGCTTGTCATTTTGCTCATAAACACTGTATCCCCCCCCCGTCCCACAGGAAACGAGGGGGGAAGGGGAGAGAATGTTCTTTACTCAGACTTCGCGGAATCTTGGACAATGGTAAAGAGATGGTATCTGTTTTTTCTTGAAGACGGAGAGGCAGAACCATATGTCTAAGGCAGGGGTGACCAACCTTTTTGGGAAGAGTGCCACTATATGATTAAAAGTTAGGTGGGCCACTTGCAGGGCCGCCGCGTGGGTATTAAGCGCCCTTGTTCAAGTTGAAATTCGGCGCCCCTTTATGGGGTTCTGTTGCGCTCTTATAAAGTGCTGCAAATAAAATGTGAAATACTCATTTATAGTATTCGAAATTTGACTTTCGAACTGAAAAGCTTTAAAATTATAATGTTAAAACACGTTTGTCTTATTGCTTTTTTTTTTATTATTACATAAATTTTAAAAAACAAAACAAAGCAAAAATGATATAAAATTTTTAAAGTAAAATATAAAAATTAGAAAATATATTCAAATATTGATTCTCCTAGCTTTAGCAGCTACAAATGCTCCTATCAATTCCTTTATAAATCCATAATTTCCTCCAAAATTTCGCTCTCTATGGATATAATTGACATGTCCGATAATCTCTCCTGCGCCATAGTAGATCGCATGTAGTTTTTTTTTTAATTTTAAGCTTTGAAAAACTTCGTTCTCCAGAAGCCACCGAAACTGGCAGGGTTAAAGAAATCCGTAAATCTATTGCAATATTTGGAAATGTACCGATAAGATTGTTTTCATAAATATAATTCAAAACATCAATAGGTGACATATCCTCTTTGGTAAAACATAGCAAAGATTTTATTTTTTCAAAAAAATTTAATCCATCAATGTCCTTCTCATTAACATTTTTAGTATCCGTTAATTTTTTTTGAGAACATGTTTCTAAAAAAATATTTATTGCACTAAATAAAAAAAATTTTAATTTTCATTTCATTTACAAAATGTATGGTATGACTTTCTTTCAATATACTATTTGAAAGTCGAAAGCCCATTTATGTCATTTGCAACTAAATAAAAATTCAGGTAAAGAAGCTAATTTAACTGAAAACTTAGAAACAATATTTTTTTTCAGAAAAATTATTTTTCTGAATTTAGTGTGAAATTTTTTCTTCTTTCTGCTGATTCAAAATATTTAAGTAAATTAAACCAATATTAATACAAATTACTGAAAGGCATTTGTTATAAGCAATTGAAATATTGAAAACACACACATCTCAGGTACATAATAATTATAAACATTTAATGAAAAAGCTATAATTATTAGAATTTTTTTTTATTATTTGGAAATTGAAATTGTACATCAGAAATAGATATATCAAATTCTGCCCAATTAAAGGTAAGATTTATCTGGGATTTATAGAGATAAATAAAAAGGTGCTTTTTGAATTATTTTGTTAAGAAAGATAAAAGTTTTTCTTAATTTGTTTTTCTTAATTTGTTAGACTGGACGTTACTAACCGAGGAGGTTTAAGGTAAAACCTAACTAAATTTATTATAGTTATTAACAATTTGTAACTAAAGCGTCATAAAAGCCTTTGTTTTTACTCTCTTATTCTATGTAACAGGTACTAAATTTTAACTTTTATCTAATAAATGTTTAAAATTAACATGTATTTTTTAGTTTTTCATACAACACTTCACTACAGATAGAAAAGTAAGAGTGTTTTTAAAATAGCAGCAGCTACCACAGTATACCAACTATCCAAAACACATTTGAAGTTCATGAATTTGCAAAAATTCAATATTAAGTAAGCAAGGACCCAGATCGAAAAACATGACAAGTTTGAGATCCTCTGTTCTAAGCTATGGTGCTGACGCGTACTGTTTTTTATTTCATAACTCAATACAAATGTTATTTAAACTCTACAAAATATATATTGTGTTACAGGTACTCAGCTACTCTCTTCTATAAACTTGCAAATTTTCTGCCTGTAAATTAATGTTTACATAGAAATTTTTAATAATTACAAAACAACCTGATTACTGTGAATATTTAAAACAAATTCTGATTACAATTCATTAAAATTCCCTTCAGTTTAATTGTTAGAGGAATATCTAAAATTTTAATTTTACAATTTCTTTGTCATTTGGTTGAATTGTTTGGCAATGTTTGTAGGTTACTGCATAAAAAATTTACAAATTTAATGAAAATTTTTGCAATAATACTTATGTAAGAATATTTTTTGATCTTTGTATGTTTGAAAAGTTACATCGTATGCATACCTTACAAAAGATAGTATCATTTTTTAAGAACTGTTATTTAACTCTTTTTTTAAAAAAAAATAATATTGTGCAGATATAATGCTTGACATGAATTTTTTTTTCGTAAAAGTTAATGTACATCACGTACTGTTCCATAACATACATAAAGCTCATTAACAATTTTTTGTAGTTTTTTCTTTTTTGTTTTATATTGGCTTATATTTAAGATATTAAAATTGTAGAATGTTCGAAGAACTGTTGTATATCAGTTGATTTTTTTTCCAATGATACTCTACAGCTATGAAAAAATAAAATATCGTGTACATAAAATAAAAAATTCTCAAAAATGAAAAAAAAAAACTCCCCCCCCCTTTTTTTTTGTGATCTGAAGTAAATTTCAAATGCTTTACGATATGAGTAGGGTATTCCAGAGTAATACATTTCTCAAAAAGTAAGAATAATTTTAACACAAATGTGTGTATTTCAGTAACCAAATGTTCAGTGAATAATCTGGTTATGATAAATTTGAATTTTTAAATCTTTGTAGGATACAAGACATATACAGAGTTAAATTCAGAATATGATGAATTGTGCAAATATAAATCACATCACAAACGTTGTACAAAAAGGTAAATGAAATTTTCAACAAAGAATAATTCTACAAAATTAAGACAAAAAATTTCATATTAACCAGCCTTTCTATCATGTACACATGTTGTAAACATTAATTTACAATCAACTTTTGTTTCCTAATTTATTATGAAAGCAAATCGTTCTGTTTCTGAAAGATAGTTTTCTGTAGTATCACTTGAATCAAAAATATTTTACTGCATTTATTTTCATTATTTTTTTATAAAGAAAAATTTAGAGAATTTATAAAGTAAAGTGAATTCTAGACTGGAAATCGGTATATTTTCAAGAAAGAACCAGTTGTTAGTGAAACAAGATATCGAAAGTATCAGACACCTACTTGATATGAGCTTCCAGGAAAAAGGTCCCCCATCCCAGAAACAGTCGCGTTAAGACTGTCATGCTCCAATTAATATTTTTTTATATTATTTAAATCAATTTTACACACAGGCATTAACATTTCTCATTTCTTCAAAAATCAAGAAATATTATAGATATTATATATTTATTTATTTTTATTTCTATATAGCTCAGTGCAAAAGTGCCACCAGTGTCAAAATATCAATGCTAGGAATTAAACTTTTGAAGTTCGTGAAAAAACCCTCAATACCAGTACTACCTTAAATACTACTTTTTGGAATTTCCTCTCTCTCTCTCTGTGTTTACACTAATAATTAAACTTCATAAAACTGTTCTTCCATAGAAAAGTGTGTTTTTGGAAGATGTATTCAAGCAAAGAAAACAAGTATTGATGCATATTAATCAACATAAAAGTACTATAAAAGTCCATTGAAATATATATATATATATAGACAAAAATCTTAAAATTAGATGATGTAACACGGAAAATTTACAAAATAAAAAATATTTTTAATTAGATTTCATTTCGCTGGACATTATTTTCACTGCCTCTTTTGTAAAGGAAAGCAAATAATAAATGTATGTTTTGATTTTATTTTAATATGATAAAAAGGTTTGTACATTTTTTTTAAGTCTCAAGGGAAAATACAAAATAAATCAAAAGTAAATTCATAACTAGCATTTGCAGTTTTAAAGAAATGAAGTAAAATTGAAGAAATTACTGATTTAAAATTGCGTTAACTCTCTCTCGTTGAAAAAAAGTTATTTCCGGAAGGTAGTGGCGTAGCTAAGTATTTTTAAAAGCCCTGGTGCAAAAAAAAAAAAAAAAAAAAAAAAAAAAAAATGAGGGCTCTATCTTGGGTGAATTCTATCAAGTATAAAAATATGGGAATATTTTAAATATATACAAAGCTACAATTTTTACTTACTGTCTTCTCTTTCTTGGCGTTGTTTGAGCTTAAACGCACCCACTTGGTTTCTTTCTTTTTTTTTTAATCTATAATTTTAATTTCATAATTTATCTAATAGGATTTGTATGTTCTCGAGTATTTACTGACGTTAAAAGGATGTAGAAACGAAATGCTACGCTATAAAACGTCCTTGGAGAATCCCTAGCTATTAATTTATTCTGGAGGATCGAACTCACATCCAACAGATGGCTTAGAGCTACAAAATGGTCCAGAGATAGACAGGAAATGATACAAAAATATGCATGAACAAGAAAATTTAATACAATATTATTATAATTATTTTTAAAAAAAAACATATCTGCAAAAGAGCAGAGGAGGGAGACAAAATTACATCATACGAGAAGATTGCGAAATATTGAAACAGGAAACTAGCTTATTATGAATCATATTGTTATTAAAAATAGAATTTAACTAGGAAGGAATTGCTTCTTGTGTAGGTTTTTAAGATGTAATAATAAGTATGGTAAGATTTTTCATGGAACTTGAGGTTTATTTTCAAATAACAGTCTGTAAAAAAAAAAATGAAAATATTGAAAATAACAAGAACTTTTCAATAAGTAAAGTTCGCAACACTGAACAAACAACGAAAAGAATTTAGGTGAAATCCCTACAAATTTGAAATTACTTTCAACTGAATTGCGACGATTACAGTTATGTTGCAACATTTTATATTTATATCTTAAATTTGGAAGAAATCGCAAATTCGACTGCCTTGTGTATAGATATCCTGCTTAGAATCTAAAGGAATTCATGATACCAAAAGAGATACCAATTCATGATACAAATAATTCCCAATTTCTGTTGTTACATGTTACAAATTCTTAGATTTTGAACACGTTCCGTATAATAGCGCGAACTCCACACGGAACGTGTTTTTATTGTTGATATCGAAA
>BMAO01020663.1:0-186266 GCA_019973975.1 Trichonephila clavata | reverse complement strand
TTTTGTGGGTTATTTTTTTCATAATAGAAAAAACATTTGTTCACAAACGTATGTTGATTTAAATCTACAACAATTTCTGACAGACAAATCGCGTAAATTTGAAAAATTGTTGTTAATACAAATTTCCAAATTCAATATAATTCCTTATATTTGCATTTTAGTGCAGTATGGAGCTGTATACAATAATTTCGATTTGGATTTTAGGTTGGTAACAATTAACATTTTGCAGAGAAATTGAAAAAGTGCTTGTGGAAAGATCTAGATATTTATCATCTTCAAAATCATCACACCTATGAAAGAATCCTGCAAAAATAGACATTAAATTTTTAAATCCAACACAGCTCGGAGCACTTTTAACTTTGGTAGATATTGGTCTGATGGTCATTCATATAAAATATTTTAATTTTCTCTCTCCAGAATCAAGACAAAAAAGCAAATGTTGTCCGCAAAAGAAGAAATTTGACCAACTAGGGTACAAAAAAAAACATCTTTTCTTTGTATCTTGAATTTAAATTATTTTAATGTTCCATAATATCAGGAAGAAAGCTAAACACATAGCTTCATTCTAGAATAGCAAGTACTCACTGGGCAGTCTAGAGTTTTTCTAGATATTTTAAGATACGCTCCCTCAAATTCAAAATCTTGGGAGTGAAAAAAGCATTGGAAATCCAACTCGCACAGTACAATGCGGGTGAATTCTCTACAGATAAATTTCCACTGTAACTCATTTAAATTTATTTAAACAAATTTGAGGGAGCTTTTTTTTTTGTCTAAAATAACCATATTTCAATAAAATTGTAAGAAAAATGTTAATTTTTATTATCTTTTCAATTAAAATTTTCTATAAGTCTTACAGCGTAAAAAAGCAGTTTCTTTGTATAACTAGAATGTCGCCAGTTTTTATGTATGTGAACCATGGGTTGGTGGGCAGTAAAAGATTTTTTACGTGATTACGGGGAAAAAGAGGAGTCAGTTGTCATATAAATAGTCTTAAAGCTGGTTGTAAACTGGACCCTCCAAGAACAAAAATAGAATGGGAAAGAGGGGGGTTTCCTGTTTCGAGCTCGGATTGCACTTGGAAACAAACAGAATATCTCTCTCAACTGTTGTAGAATAGGCTTGTATGATTCTGTGATACCATTTTCTTTCATCATGACACCTGTCAGAACATAATCATCATAAAATGGAATAAAGGAAATTTGGAAAATAATAGCATGGAAAAAAATGTTTATTTCAAAGTGGAGAAAATATAGAAAATTAAGGAGAAAAAAAGCACATGTAATTATCTTTTATGAAGGAACTATTTACCTTCGATCATTAAGACCAGTACTTGGCTGTTGAGTAGATGTTGATTTTATCCACTAAAAATGGGTTTTGTGGAAATCTACTTTAGAGCAGAGCCAGCCTTCTCTATAAAGGAGCCCGGATGCAAGTAACCACTTAGGGCTCTAATTTTTTCTAAGTAAAATATATATATATATATCAATACGAACACGCGAACGAACTCGTGGCCGGAAGGTCGCGAGTTCGAGTCTTGTTGCCACTGAAGACCCGCCGTATAGACTGGTCGAGGTTCAATGTCTCCATTTTGGTGTGGTATGGGGGCGCTCTAACTCAGGTGTCGTCCTCATCACTCGACCGAGGTTCAAAATTACGAGGTCTGTCAAAATGGCCTTCGTGTTGCACAGTAAGACGTTAATATAACTTTGTTTTGCTGGTCCAGCTCCATTCACAAAAGTTACTTCTATAAAAAAATCATTATATTTATATTAACTCTTTTATGTTTAATATTTTCTTTTCAAAATTTACATATGTAATAATGATTGAAATTTGTCCTAATGGAAATATCAAGGAACATTCCGTTTGGATACTGTTGTACGTGGTTACTTTTGTATTATCTTTAATTTCGGTAGATTTCATTTCCTAATCCAAAAATGATTTATTCGCGTGATCTGTGCGCTAAATGTTTCACAATTCTATTTCACAAATTTTTTTTTAATTCTGTTTACATGATTTATTAGCCCAAAATCGCATATTTATTTAATATGGTTAAATTTTTTAAAAAAATGTCCATTATGGTGTTCCTATTATTTCTTGGGTTTCACAGAGTAGAGGATTAGTACATGCTATAAAAAGTAGAATCTTTGAAGTAACAATTTTAGGTTACTAGCTACGTTCGGAACTGTGATTTTATTTATTTACTAATATTTTGCAAAAGCATATAAGGAATGGTGTTTTTTATATTTAGTGTCATCCGAATTAGAATGAATATAGAAGATTGTTTTAAGAATATTATTATAAAAAGCAATTTAAATTGTTTTAAATTAAGAATTTTTATTTCCCAAAAGAGAGAGTGACAGATTTTAAAACATTCTCATTTTATTGAAAATGTTTATATATTATATTTTCTCTCTTATATAGTTTGGACTTCTGTACAGAGACTAAACTACGATTTTTGAAACATTCACAATTGACAAACATATGAGACAATTACCAATTTGTCTCATATTACACAAACAAGTAGTTAAATATATTTATATAATTGGCTATATTACTAATAAATAGATCATTTAAACTCTAAACGAGTTATTTTTTGAGTTAGTGGGGGATAGGCCCCACGATGAGAAACACTGTTTTAAATTGATAAATATACTGATTGCCTAATATGAGAAGCAAAAATACGTGAGTATAGTTTAGAATTAGGACGTTATATTCATGAACAGTCCATGTGCCCTGTATAGTAGCTGTTCTTTAAATTTGATTCTTAGTGACATGGCAAAAGCATTCTTAGAAGTCTGTAATTCTTTTAATATACTCCAAAAGCGTTTTTTCTCCTTCAACTTTTTGATGGCATTCAGATATGGACACATTATCTATTGAATCCGAAATCTCTGAAAAAATTGATTTCACCAAAAATATTGACAAATTTGCTTCTCAAAAAGCTATACAAGTTATTTTATCATTAAATTTTCAGTAGTCTTCGTGATTTATATACTTTTCTTTTCACGAGATTTATGCTTTAGTTCTTTCCTTTTTATTAAATTAAATTTTCTGAGTAAATACTGTTGATTTGCTTTTCTAATTACAAAATGTCTATTTTTATTTCAAAGGTAATATTTTTGCTTGTTTAATATTTTGTTAAAAGGTTTGCCGCAATCATAACCCTTTAGCTGACCAAAAAATAAAGTTTTGCTCTTCAAATTTTTGCATTTTTATATTAATGTTTTACTTTTTAATACAGGTAGATAAGTTTATAATTTGAAAATACATAAGTATTAAATAAGTAATTGTATATGTAAGCATTGTGTGTGTGAAATAAGGAATTAAATATAAAAGTATAATTAGTACCACAAAATCCGGCGTATAACTCGCACTTTTAACTCACAAAATAAAATCGAGATTTAGGGGTGCTCATTATCAGGGGCGGCTCTAGGCCCAGACATACCGGACCCCTGTCTGGGGCGGCATTTGGACCGAATTTGAAAATACTTTTTGATATATTTTAAGGAAAATTGGGAATTTCATTTAATGTATCATATTTCCTTATTTTATAATCTATATGTTTACGTCAGGTTTTTTTAATGTTGTAGTCTGAAGAGTTCGAGGCGGAAATGTACGTTAAATTGTGAAATTGGATGTTTTCACAACCTTCTCTAGTCAAAAAAGAGAGCCCAATTGATATTCCTAAACTTATTTCAACTTTATAATTTGCACCAAATCTTGTTATTGCATTAAGAGCTTCGCTTTTTTTGCCAATAAGTGCAACAAGAAGTGTTTTTCAAAATTAAAACTAATAAAAAATTTCTTAGAATCCACAATTTTCTTCTTTAAAATAGATTAAATGGTTTTGCTTTATTGTCTACCGAATATGAATTAACTAAACAAACTGATTTTAAAAAATTGATTAAAAAGTTTTCAGAATTAAAATTTAGAAAAAAAATGTAATTTTTTTGTTTGTTTGTTTGTTTTGCTTTATTTTTGAGTTTTAGTTATTTTATTGTGATGCCTTTTGTTCGTAAGAATTATTCTTAAAATGTGTGTATCTATGTGAGCATAAATACACAATTTATCTTTTTGAAAAATAATTTTTTTACTTTGGGAGAGGGGCGCCATTTTCCATTCTTGTCCGAGGCGGCGAAACTGCTAGAGCCGGCCCTGTCATTATACGCGGGGTGTAAAAATATGAGAGCTTTAAAGTTAAAAAATAATGATTCTAGAAAAAAATAAGACTCCTACATAGAGATCGAAATACTCTTTATTTAAGAAAAAAAAACAACGACATTTCTAATGAAATTAGGGGGGGGGGGATTATAGTTCTAGAAGTATACCACTTTTTAAAAAAAATATTTGGAATAATACCTGAAATAAATGACTTCAAAACAAAAGAGCATAGCACACGTACATTTCAGGTTTCTTAAAAAAAAAAAAAGAGGTGCGCGTTATACGGGAAATATACCTAAAAATAAAAAAGAAGAAGAATACAGCCTGAAAGTATATGTGCACGTTATACGCCGGATTTTACGGTATTTAAATATGTAAGCATTAGTCAAAATATGAAAAATTCTCTAAAGAGGCGGCACATTAGGTCTTCGCACGCGGCGGCCGACTCCCTAGGATCGGCCCTGTAAATGGTTTTGCAAGATTGGCTATCGAACATGAATTAGCTAAACAAACTGATTTTAAAAAATTGATTAGAATGTTTTCAGAATTAAAAGTCAGGAAAAAACACTTGTAGTCTTTTGTTTATTTTGATTTCGGTTTATTTTTGTGTTTTAGTACTTATGGATTGTTATTCTGTCTCTTTGTTCGAAAAATTATTCAAGTTTTGTAGGTGTAGATCTGTAAACAATTTACCTTTTTTTAACAACTTTTTACTTTGGGTAGAGGGGCGGCATTTTCCATCTTTGTCCGGGACAGAAAAAGTTGAAGATGGCTAGAACTTTTATATTATTAATCACTGTACAAAATTCATTCTGTTTCTTATTTCATACTCGTTGAAGATTCTTAATTAAAGCTGTAGATCTTTCAAAATGAAATGAATGGTTAAAAAAAAAAAATGAAATTCTAAACTAATGATTCTCAGTTTAAGACAAGAAGATGACCATAACTGCGGAGCATCAAAAATAAAATAAAAAATGTTAGTATGACTTGATATAACTACTCTTAAGCAACTATTTACACTTGAAAAAATTCATTTTTATTATCCTTTATAATATAATGAATCAATAGGCCGCGGTAGCCTAGTGTTCAAAGTAATGGACTCGTGACTGGCGAGTCATGTGTGAGTTCTAGCCTAGTACCTCTGAATACCCACCCAACAGAAGCGGCCGATGCACGATAAATGCGTCGAGGCTCAAATGTTCTCCTGTTGATGTGGTGTGGAAGTCGGGGTGCCAGCTCAGGTGTCGTTCTCATTGCTTGACCATGGTTCAAAATTACGTGGTCTGTCACCAAAAGCCTTTGTGTAGCTGAATAGTAAGATGTTAATATATATATTCAATCACTCATTCATAATAAATCACCATCTCTATTTAATTATATTAAGCAATCAGAATTTATTCAGGCGTTATACACTGCTGTTTGATCGGATCAACTTGTTAAGATTTATTAAAAATGATGTTCATTGAAATCAAAAACAATCATCCCGTTTTCAATGATATTATGTATTCTTTATTATAAAGGTGTCCTTTTCATATAAATTGTCAAGTGATTAAAAGGAGAAAAAGGAATTCAAATACCTAAAATTTTCCTTGCTTGAAAATTATGTATCTTTAATTGTAGTTTAATACACATAGTTAAAAGATAAATCTCTCTCTTTATATAGTTTTTATAATCACATAATTAATATGTATATATAAATATTGGGTTGATCATTACTTGAATTTTATTTTAGATAAGCGTTTTCAAGATTTCACTTTAAGAAGAGTTTTTTTTAAAGGCTCAGAGAATATAGAAATATGAAAGACTTAAATAGGAATATTTGATTCAAGTGTAAACTTTTCCTAATTGGAGTGAAAACTAAAGTAAAAAGTCAAGCAAATCTAATTCTAATGTTATCCTTTATTCAATATTGGCTATAATCTGTGAATAAATCTAAAATCGGTGCTAATTAAAACATTCAATTTTATTTTATAAAGAGAGATAAGTGATTGTGATGTAACATTCTCTTTTTCGGCACTTTCACATTCTAGAATTTCCTTAGTGATTCAATATTCAGTCTTTAATAGTAATAAAATGTTTTTAAAATCATTTTCCGAGTTTTTGATATTTATATAATATTTTTAAGTATTTATTATCAGAAAACACTGAATAAAAAAAATAAGGAACAATTAAAATTTAAAATCATCATTATCTAAGTGAAAAAAACACCTTTTATTTTTTTTATTGATATTTAAATTACAGAAATTGTAATTTTGGCTGTAATTGTACTTAAGTGTGATTCAAATATAGAAAAATAAAGTGTACAAAATAGAAAACCTTTAATTTCATTGAAAAGATTTTTTGAATCTTTTATAGCTTGTTTAGAGAAAAATATTATTCAATTATTTTACACAGATTATCAATTTAAAAGTGCTTTACTAAATGAAACAAATGATTTATATATATATATATATATATATATATATATATATATATATATATATATATATATATAAATAAATTTTTTCTTAAGTTGATATAGCACAAAAAAAAAAACCAAGTAGAATTTTAAGAAATGAAGAAATTTCGAAAGTGTATTAGCATACATTGTAAATGTATAAAAATAAGAATGCATATACAACGTATAAAAATGAAAATACTTTTACAGATGAAAAAATATAATAAATGTATAAAAATAAATCTCAAGATCTTCCAGTTTTTTTTTCTTTTCTTAATCTGTTTTGAAAGATGGTGAAAATTTTATATGTTATAACTTGAGAAAAATTTATTTATTTGCCTCCTTTTTAAAAATCTAAAATTGTAAAAGTCGTGTTGTTTTCCTGTTTTGGTTGTTAAAAAATTCAGGTTTTATTTTCCACAATTTTTTTTTAAAAAAAAATAGCCATTTCCCCCTAAAACTTAAAGTTAAAAAAAAAAATTAAAGTAATGAAAACGTGAGAAAAATAAAATAATATATATATATATATTGTACAGTATAATTATATATTCTCATTTCCAAACTACATCTCAAAAAAGAAAACATTATTTTTAATTGTGCAGGGAAAAAGAGAGCTTTTGCAGAAACGTGGAATTCCCCCCCCCCCCCCGCGAGTTTAATGTATTACTACGCGTAATTCTCCAGCGTAATAATCTTGCATATGGTTGCTATAATCTTGTCAACTCAAGAATGGCGATCGACCTTTGGCTAGAAAACAGGATTTGGCGTTCGAACATCTTTCACAATTTTTTCGAAATAGTTCTCCATTTTACCTGAAGGTAGCGCTGTAAGCGGCATTCTGTGATTGGACGAAAAAATTTGTGGAACTGGTTACCAAAACATACCATCAATCGCGGTCGTTTGGCGTAACTTTTTTAGTTCAAGTTTTGGGTGGGCGATACTAAAGCTGTTCCATAATTTGAAGTTTTATTTTATATAGCTCTCGACAATTCGAATACCCACAATCATGTAGAGTTCTGTAGCTAACAGGTTTGAGCTTACATGCTTTGTGTTGTATTGTTTCTGCGTGTTTCCCATGTAATGAAGCCCCTTTGATGACCATCTGTTTGCCATCCCTTTGTGTTTCCTGGCTCCTAAAAATACACATTTATTGCTTTCCCACTTCAAGTGGACAATAGACTGGCCACACTTGTTGTCAGCTGTCTCTATCTTCAGAAAGGATGGTCTGCTATTGTAAAGAAGAGATGCGTAGGATTATGTATTTTGTGTCGGAGTGACATGACGATTTATGACTCCATTATAACTTATGGCATATGGCACCAAAAAGGGCATGGACCAAACTACCTTGAAGAACCAATAGTGTTGGGGTAGTGTCTGAGGGAACCGATAACAGATTTTTAAAGACAACAGATTTCTTTGTCTAAAAAGATCAATTATGTACAGTATATGTATTCTTATTATTTTTTAATACATAAATGTATTCTTTTA
Source organism: Trichonephila clavata (assembly GCA_019973975.1). Lineage (NCBI taxonomy): Eukaryota > Metazoa > Arthropoda > Arachnida > Araneae > Nephilidae > Trichonephila > Trichonephila clavata. The sequence continues at coordinate 178,180 of BMAO01020663.1, read as the reverse complement.
ATAGATTACTTTTAACTTATGTATAATATTTATACTGTTCATTATACAGTATAATATGTACTTTTTAAAAAACTAAAATAATTTTATACATATGTTCAATTGTTGTTTTATTACAGTTTCAAATTTAAATGTGTTAGAAAAAAATTTCTCTTCGTGTATTTTGAGAATTTTTCTCTACTCTCTTGATAATTCAAAGTTTTTTATTGGTCCCTCCAACTTTGAATTATTGAGAGTCTATTGTATATAAAATGTATTATATGTTTAAGAAAAAAGAGAAATATTTTGTCCCTGTTATGTTAATGTTACATTTTAGCTAAATTATTTTTAAAAAATGCATTTTTTTCCTGCAACTATACAACAATGAAAATTTGTACTCCTCTGAAGAGTTTTTCTTGCATATTAAGCTTAAACAAAAAGTTTACTTGGTGTTTGTTGTCTCAGTTTTTGCTCAGATAATAAACAGCAGAATCCTTTATCCTCTGGTTTTGACATTTTGGCTAGTAGAATGAAACTTATGCTTTGAAATCAATAAATCACACTACTTGAAAAATATATTTTACTTCTTAAGGGGACACATTTTTCTGAAAACAATCATAAAATTGAATTTCTTTTATTACCTTTCACTTTTCTAAATATGAGTACATAATATATATGGGTATTTATTGGATATTCAGATAATGGATTTGTGTGTGTGCGATATCCAAAATGATACTCGGTACAAACATTGTAACAGAACAAAACTTAGCCTATTCTTTACTGTGTTTGGCTTCATAGTCCCTATAATTACTAAGTACTACTAGCATTAGCTTTCACAACATAGATAGATTTCTTATCAGTTTGTTTCCAGATTTGATACATTGAAAACTTTCATTCTACTTCACGTTTCAATATTTACTTCGTAGTGTCTAGCTTAGGATCAGTTCTAGCCTCAAATATAAGTTTATTTACCTAAATGATAATAAATGTAACAATAAATGCAATGTTTTAGTTCTTATTTTTTTTTTTTTTTTTGCTGGCCTTCTAAACTGAGAAATTATCTTTCTCCGTTGAGTGCTGACAATTGTTTTTGAGTAAATGTAAATACTTAGATCCCGAGAGTGTGAAGTATATTAAAGCACTTCAATCAGCTTTTCCTAACACAAGCAAGGGGTATTTTTCTTTTTAAAAAATATTTAACTATGTTTGTACCTCTATATAATGAACTTCTGTTTTACGAACTTTCTCCGGAAATTAGTTAATAAAGTATATTATTTAAAGATGAATCTCTAACAAATTTTCTACATCAAGGGTCGGCAACCTTATAGCTATGGTGTGGCAAACAAATCTACCAATGTGATTCAGTGTGACACACTCTAGGAAATATTTGAAACAATTTAATTCCTGTGGCAATACATGCAGAGTTAGGGAACAGGTAAAAAATACATATTTGTAGTTTTGCAGCATTTAAAGATATTAATATTAACATAAAAATAAGCAACATAAAATATTTACACCTATTACTTCAATATAATTGATATACCTTCTATAAAATATTAAAATTTAATTGTGAAACTTGTCCCCGCAAAGCACTACTTAATATTGCAATATTGGGTATAATTTGTAACTTTCAATCTAACTCGCATGATTCTGAATGTTAAGCTTTTAAAGAATTTCTTTGTGAACTCAAAATGTATTTCATTGGAGAAAAAATTTCTTCACATATATATACATATATATAGAACCAAAATAGAAAGCAGAGCACATACAGTTTTCTTCAAACAATTAAATCACTCTGGAAATGACATAAAGCAGTCAAAAATAGATGTTGATTTATTGATAGTTATCTTGCAGATCTTTTCATAATTCAGTAAATTCTGTTTTGAATAATTTTGAAGCTTTTTTTCATGACGCAGCAAGAAGTGATGTTTCATTTTACAAGTATTGCACCATCTTTTTGAAATGATGTGAATATTTAACCCTAGAATGCTACCCATTCGTATAGCAGGATACGTCTATAACAAATAACCTTGTACTCTACCCCCAAAAGCAGGAAATGTAATGTTCTACTCAGTATCTTCATATGCCCTTGGCTACTACAGATAAAGATATTTCGTTTTCTCAAAATATTTTCGCATGTATAGTAGAACCTCATTTATCCGAAGTGTCACATATCCAAACCAGTTTTTTTTTTTTGTCAACTACACGTACTGTGCATGAATATGTTTTTGGACAGTGCAATGCTCACCAGTTGTTTTGTGTGAGGCCAATATTGACGGGAAAACCCAAGGTGAGGGATATTTGGTGAATTTCATTTGGGTGATTTGGTAAACATGTGTGTGCACTTTTGTTGAGTTGTAAATTGCTATAGCATGTGATGAATTTCAATATTTTTTAGTGTCCATTTTCATATACTGCTTGGATCACATTCGGTTTTCAGTTATCTGAACAACCGTGTATCCGGACAGTGTCTGGTCCCAATTGATTTGGATAAACGATGCTCTACTGTAGTATTTTTAGAACAATGTGAGTCTGAGAGATGAAGGGAATTGAGAAGCTGTCTTGGGTTTTTTTCCTGTGTTTGATGTCAAATTTTTTTTGCGGAGCAAACTCTTTAGGGGCTATTCGTGAATTATTAAAAGAATGGAGTGATGATGAAAATTTTATTTCTGAAGATGAATTGGAAAGATGACAAATTTCTGAAGATTACAATGAATTTCACAGTTGTTGAGGAAACCAATTTATTGTAACTATTGGGGAAATCAAACAAGAAATTCCTCCTGAACTCAGAATTACGATCTCAAAGTGTAGGAAATTCTGTGTATTATTTTGACCTAGCTAAAACTCATTTGTCATATGAAACAAAGCAAAACACATGTGTTGATCTTCTATCTACATTCCATGAAAACCGAATATAAATGAAGAAAGTGAAAAATTGGAAATAATTGAATTTTACAATGCAACAAAAGGAACCTTAGACACATTAGATCAGATTTGGAACAACATGCCATGCAGTAGAAAAAAACATTGATGGCCTCTTTGCGTATTTTATGGCATGAGAAACATTCGTCTAGTAAATGCACATGTTATATATGTGCATAATAGGGCTCGCAAATCTGAAAAAGCATTATCTAGAATAAAGCTAAGTGAAGATCTCCTTGTGCAATGAATGGAAAAATGCAGATAGCAACTTTGCCCCAGTCAACAAGGACAATTATTTGTGAACTTTTGAAATTGAAGCAGAACATTGAACCACTTGAACAATCAGAAACTTAAAAAAATAAAAAGGGAAATTTATGCTTTTTGCCCATGTAAGTGGCATAGAATGACACCCAAAATTTGTTTATTATGTTCTAGAGCAGTGATTCCCAAAGTGGTCTATATAGACCCCTAGGGGTCTATGACGATGTGTAAGGGGTCCAAGACAGTAAAATAATAATTTAGGGGTCCTCCATGAGGTGTGAATGGGGGTCTACGATTGTGGCTCTCATTAAGCCAGATTGTGACTTAATATTAAAAGGAAATTTAATCAAGTGGAAACTAGACTTTCATATTTAACAGATTTATTTACTAAATTTAATGAAGTTTATTTTCAGTTACAAGGTGGCAGCATAAATGTGTTATTAGGACTACATTTCACACAGCCTTTCTTGTCAGAATTAAACTAAAGGAACATAATTTTGGACGTCGCCAACATTTAAATGACCTTTTTTTAGATTTTAAAACTAGGTTTGAGAATGTTTTGACTAGCGTAGTACCATAAAAAACAATGAATTCATATGGTCACTTTGAAACAAAATATATCATATTATAAGAATTAAGCACTAGGAATATGCACTAACGAAGATCTTAAAGTTTAGAAACGATGTCAACAATTTTAGCTTTAAAAAGATATACCTGTTATTCATTCCATATTATGGAATATCTTGAGAAAGCTTTTAATTGTTTTTTCAATTGAGAAGGTGTGCTTGCCAGTCTCCAAAACAAAAAAAGAAAATACTAGGCACCATTAAACGAGGAGATATTTAGGGTTAAGCCCTGATGAGATTGATGTCAAAAGTTGAAAGTTTATTATTGCATCCCCAGATTCCTCCCTCCCTCAAAAAACACTTGTTTGTTGCACAGTTATTTTATGTAACAATTATTTTATGCATTAGTTAAATTTTAATTTAATTAACTAATTAATTTAATTAACTAACATGTGTTTTCTTAAATTTTAAACTCTTCTATACTTTACTACAGTTAAAAAATTTAATCTCTTAAAGTAAATAGCTCCATACCTGCTATCAAAAACACATTTAAGTTGATAAATTTGCACAAATTTAATATTAGAGGAAATTAGGGGTCTACCCCAAACTGAAAAACCTGCCAAGGGGTCTGTCTATGAGGCTAAAAAGTTTGGGAACCTATGTTCTAGAGCATCATGTTGATATGCTTAAAGATTGCTTTAAATATAAATAAATTTTGCTTTCTTGTTTACGTGAAGATTGGATGCCATGAAACCATCTGCAGGTAGTATAATTTTTATGTTATTAACTTTTAAATTGTGTTTTAAGCATGCCAAAACTCAGGTTGTCTGGGAGACAAATTGGTACCATTCCCGTTGGTTTTTCAAAGGGTAGCATTCTAGGATTAATGCTAAGAATGAGTCGCATTTAAACAGAAGATATAGGGGTTTTTTTATATAAACCTCACAAACTACATACGGGACAAATAGTTGAAAGTAATAAAAGGGGCCTTTGAATAAAAAAAATGCATAAGGCATTGAGAGGGGGACACAGTGATTTAACTTAATCTCATTGCTTTGTACAGTGCTGCTGAGAATTGCTCGGTCTGCCAACCCCTGTTCTACATAATGAACTTTTTCTGGATTTAAAGTAGCCTGACTACATATTAAAATTTTTAAAAGTAGTAATTATAAAATATTGAAATATTTTGAAAATTAAAATGATTTATTTTCAAATATATATGCATTCATTAGTATATACATGTATGCATGAATAGAACTAGAATTCGAAATAGAACTTGAATTATAACAATTTTGCTTGAGTGCCTTCTTTTCGGGAGGAAACTGGGTGTCAAAATTACTTGCAACAATTGGTATCACACTAAAATGTAATACCAGTTCCTGAGGAATGTACTAGGTCTTCAAAGGTAAAAATACCAATCCACAGCCCTATTAGAGAAGGGGGAAAACTAGTTCTATTCCTAAATGCAGAGTAAGTGTAAAAATGTGGTACAAAGCATCCCACACTTTTACCACAATTACATTAATTTTCTCGTAAATCATTTATTCTTATATTAAGAATTCTTTTTTTTTTTACTTTTTAGTTTGATTAACTATAAAAGTGACTTTTTTAGTAATAATAAAAACACGTGTGTGGAGTTCGTGCTACCACACGGAACGTGTTAATAAAATGTGTTCTAAAAAAATTACTAATTTTAGCTCTTTTTCATTAAAAGTTTATAATTATTATGTACCTGAGATGTGTGTTTTCAATATTTCAATTGCTTATAACAAATGCTTTTTAGTAATTTGTAATTATATATTGGTTTAATTTACTTAAATATTTTGAATCATCAGAAAGAAGAAAAAATTTCACTCTAAATTCTCAAAAATAAATTTCTTACAAAAAAAAAAAGTTGTTTTTAAATTTTCTGTTAAATTAGTTTCTTTACCTGAATCTTTATTTAGTAGCAAATGACATAAATGGCTTTTGACTTTCAAATAGTTTTTAGAAAGGTTTTTTATATATGGAATGTGAAAATTAAACTTTTTTATTTAGTGCAATAGATATTTTTTTAGAAACATGTTCTAAAAAAAAAAGTCTGTGGAGCACAAAATAGAAAAAGGAAATTGCAACGAGTGGAAGTTAATCAGACACTGGTGGGATCTCTAAATAAATATCTCAGAAACACAATAGGATTAGACGGACAAGCAATTGAACCAGGACCATTAACATCAACATCTGGTTTGAAATTTCATAATGAAAATTTATCTCAAAATGTAAATTCATCAGAATATGATCAAGAAGAAGTCTTGATTGTACCAATAGAAAACTTAGATGTTGATAAGAAAATTTGCCTGGTAATAACGTAATATCTCAAAATTAAGATTTTGTCTTAAAATCAAATGATTCAGCTACCTGACCTGATACAATTTCTATAAAAATCAGAGATTATTTAATTCAAAATGGCCCTTCCCGCTTGATATTCAATTATTTTTTGAGAGATAATTCTAGCTGAAAGTTTTCAGAATTGTTCTATTATAGATCATTACTGAATGGAGAAGAAATATTTAGACATTATTTTATATATTCAAATTCCCAAAACGCAGTTTTTTCTTCCCATGTAAATTATTCAGTGAGAAGTATTCACAGCTTATTAAGGAGGGAAGTAATGATTGGGCACATTTAACCTACATTTTGAAAACACATAAAAGTAGTGCGTCTCAACTTAAACATAGTTCAAAATGTAGTGAATTCAAAATGTCTTTGTGTAATTTATGTACCTTTGATGCATCTCAACAAAGACTTTATGATGCAGAAAAGGTTTACTAGCAATCGGTTATTGAATGGTTTATTTATTTAATTCAATATTTATCACGGCAATGCATTGCATTTAGAAGTCCTTTGTAAGAATTGTATCAGAGTGATAATGGAAATTTTTTGAAGTTGGGTTAAAACCATAGCAAAATTTGATCCAATAATTGCCAAACATCTCTACAAAATTCAAACATCTCCAAAAAAGAGCATTGCTCATTACTTAGGGGATCAAATTCAGAATGAAATTATAAGCATTATTTCAGAAGGAATTAAGGTAGTTAGTTCACCCATGTGAGGGCCTGCTTTTTAAGCATTTTTAGAGAATTTTTTTGATGACTAATAAAAAGATAGAACTTTAAGTTTTTTAATCATTTTTTTATATGTATTTTAAGAGTTCATATATAAATATTTAGCCAAAAATATCCAATAGAATGTGAGTTGAAGCACTCTGAACACACCCACCTCGAAAAAATGGATGCTTACTTCCTCCACAATTCCGGCTGATTGGTTTATCTGAAATTAAAAAAATTAACAGCATTTTAATTTATAAGTTTAAATGCACAAATTGGACTATACTCAATTGAAAATATCTAAAATTGGATTTTTGGTAGGCCTCTGAAGAAAAAGTTTCAAATTTCATGTGTTTTTTTGCTATAAAAAATAGAAATATTATGAATTTTGGAATGATCAGTCCATTTGGTGTGTATATATATAACTTGAGTCTATCCTATAAATTTGAAGTCATTCGGTCAAACCGTTCTTGAGATACGATGGAGGAAAGTTTGAAAAACGCATTAAGTCAGATTAAAACAATAAAAATCTTTACTTACCCTCAATCGGCAATGCCTGATGTTGAAGACTATAATAAGTTTGACGAAATATTCAATAATTATAGATATTTCCTTTTAAACCTCTACAAACTTGTCTATACTTGTATGAATGTATTTTTGCATAGAAAGGTCAATGGTATCAAGCCGACTGTACACAGTAGGTGCTCCAACTCAGCGCTCCGAACAGCTGCTCTTCTAACACTTGCTTCTTTATAATGACTTCGAATTTGAAAAAATCCCTTTATCACCGTATTCTAAACATGCTAAGAAAGCAATTTACAAAAAAAATTTTAATTTTTTGAACCCATCACATGGTTGAACCCCCTTAAAAAAGTATTTATTAGAAATTATTAAATCGTCAGAATATTACTAATTCTGGATACTACACTTTTTGTCAGTCATACCGAACAATTGACTGTTGTAATTCAATTTATTTATAAGTACAAGAAACCAATAAAGAACCCAAATTGAAGAACATTTCTTAGGATTTCAATCTATCAACAACACTACTGGACAGGGTTTGTTTGAATTCATAAAGGGACATTTAATTTGTTAGAACTAAATTTATCAGATTTACAAGGCCAATCTTACGACAATGGTGCTAGTATGAGAGGAAAGGGCAAATGATTGCAACAAAAAAATAATTGAAAATAACTCAAGGGCACTCTATATCCCCTGCTCTGCCCATTATCTAAATTTAGTTGTAAATTATGTAGCTAAAATTTCCTTTGAAACAGTTAATTTCTTCGGAGTAGGACAGGGGCTTTACAACTATATTTCTTCATCCATAAAACATTGATCTATTTTGCAACAGTATGTTGAAAATCTGACTTTAAAGCCACTCTCCAACACAAGATGGAAAAGTAGAATTCAATCTTCAAGACCAATGAAAAATTATTTGAAGGGAATTTTGAGAGCGTTAATAAATATTCAAGAAGATCAAACAAGAGACATGAAATCAAGAATTCAAGCAAAAAATTTGATTCAGAAAGTTTCCTCGTTTAAATTCCTTTGTTCCATCAACATCTGGCACGATATTTCAAATTTAGTAAATGTCGTAAATGAAATAATGCAAAATTCTAAATGTGACTTACAAATCGTGACTGACAATTTACAAAATCTTATATTAGCTAAATAATCATTGATCAGATGAAGCGTATGAACATGTGCAATTGCCAATGCAAATATCGTTGCTGATGATTTGGGGATGGATACTGATTTCCCACAAAGTCGAGAAACAAGTTTAAAAAGAAACTATTTCAAGATGAACAAACCGACGAGCCAATCAACAATCCAAGACAAAAGTTTAAGGTTGAATTTTTCAATATAATATTAGATGCTGCTATTTCTTCAATTTCAGAAAGATTCAGTCAATTCAAAAAACATTACAAAAACTTCTAGGTAGTACACTATATACCTAATTTAAAAAACTGGAGTGGCAATGAAATTTTAAAACATTGTAAATAATTAGAACAAAAATTAACGGATACTAAACATGTTAATGAAAAGGACATAGATCGATTAAATTTGTTCGAAGGAATAAAATCTTTGCGATGTTTTACCAAAGAGGATATGACACCTACTGATGCCTTAAATTATATTTATGAAAAAACAATCTTACCAATACATTTGGAAATATTGCAATAGCTTTATGGATTTCTTTAAAATCCTGCCAGTTTTGGTGGCTACTGGAGATCAAAGTTTTTCAAAACTTAAAATTATAAAAAAACTACGGGTGATCTACTATGGTGCAGAAGAGATTATCGAACTTGTCAATTATATTCACAGAGAGCGTAATTTTTGGATAAATTAAATATAAAGGCATTGATACGAGTGTTTGCAGTTGCTAAAGCTAGGAAAATCAATATTTGAATACATTTTTTAAAATTCTTATATTTTACTTAAAAAATGTTTTGTTTTTAAAATTTATGAAATAATAAAAAAAACAATAAGCTAAACGTTTTTTAGTATTATAATTTTAAAGCTTTTCAGTTCAAAAGTCAAGTTTTGAAGACGGTAAAGAGTATTTCACATATAATTTGCAGCACTTTATAAGAGTGCAACTGAACCCTATGAAGGGGCACCAAATTTCAATTTGAACAAGGCCGCCTAATACCCATGCAGTGGCCCTGACTATTATTTATTAGAAAGAATAAATTCATTATTAGGGGGGAAAACTGATGGAATGCAACAACTTATAAAAAGGACCAGTATTACTTTTTTGTGTTGTGTACCATAATGTGTAAAAGTTGTCTTTTTCGTAGAACTTCACTTTGTATTAATTATTTTTGAATCTAGAAATTATTCTCATATGTTGGCAATCAAATTTTTTACTAAACAGGCACATAATAATAAGATTAGAAGAAGAGGACCTAAAAAGTAAATTGGTTTTAAAGAATCTAATTGTACATCATTTTTACCTCGCCTTTCTCTGTTAGACATTATTACCTATATACATTTCTAATCTTTTATTACTTTTTAAATGTACAATAATTTACTTCTATTCTCAAAAAAGAACTGCTATTAAATGTGTGTACATATTTGGTTATATTTTAAATTAATTACATATTTCAAACAAAATGCTATGCATTTTCATGTACAAATCTTTTATTCTTATAATCAGAAATAATGTTAACTTGATACATGAATAAGAATGCTGCTAAATTTTCTTAGGAAACAATGCACATGCAATTTATTATCTTACCTTTATTACATCAAAACAATAGTTAAATATAATGCGTATACAATTACTTTTCCCATTCATTTTATCGTACATACAGTTTTAAAAAAATGGAGGAATTATTCCATGTGAATTTTCTTTCTGTGGATTTTTCTCAATTATATGATTATTGTGAAGGGCAATAACTCATTATTTCAAGCTACATTATTCCTTTCTAACAAAAATTTAATTTCTATACTATTGCGAATTCATTTATTTCCTTTAATTTAAATTGCATTGTATGTACTACTCTTTCATTCAGACTTACTTTTCTCACAAATGTTTAACTTTAAAAAAAATTGTTGCAAGGAATGTTTTTCTATTCTACTCGTGAAAAATTCCCTATAACTAAAAAATTCTTCCCTTTAACTGAGATAGTTTTCCTTCCAAAAAACTGAGCTATTAGCTTACCTCTCCAGCTGTAAAATGGACTAGTCCACTGGGCTCAGTTTTCATTGACTAGTTGAACTAAGCAGCTTGAATTAGGGTTCAACCATTTTTCCCTTTAACTGTAAATGAATTATTTCAAAGCCATATTAGAACAGGCAAGTATTTCTTTCTTGAACTGTACTTGACCTGATTAAAGACCGTAATTTATCTTATAGTTGCAGTATTCAATAATTTTAAAAAAATTAAGTTAATGGTTTGAAATTCCTTTGTTTCAAATAAAAAAAAAGTCTACTTGAATATTTTAAAGTAAAGCTTACTTATTACACTTTTTTATTAAGTGTATGCGTATTTTATAAATATTAATGTACAATTTACTATTTTATGATTTTTATTCTGTCTGATTTGATATGTTATTTTTGTAGGCTTGATGAAATTCTTATATTGTCTATATTTTCAGATATCCTTGAAAATTCTTCTAAAGAGAGACAAAAGGTGAACCGTGAAATAATCATTCATTAATAGTATAATTTTCCTTTTATTCTGGTGGTACTTTGAACATATCCAAGAGATGTCGCAGTTCAACAGTCCAAACTCTAGCCATATTTTCAATGATTCAGAGATATCTGATGATGTTGGGGATTTGAATATTCTGAGATTCAGTAGAAGAACTTATTCTAAAGTCAATTATGATAGTGGAAGTGAGAAATCATTTTGTAAAAGTACTACAAATACAAAAAATATTGCATCCTCCTCTCTCTGTGAAAATGATTTATTTTTTGATGAAAAATCGGGAAAAAAACATGAAAATAAAATAATTAATAAGGATCGACTTATTTCTCTCTTTGATTATGAAGAGGACAAATGTTCTGCTTCTAAATGTGATTTTTCAGATGAATTACTCTCTCCCATTTTTCCTGATAAAACATATCAGCGAACTGGAAATAACATGAAAAGAAAAGTTATAGAGAAAGAACTAAATTTAGATGAACCAAAAAGTAAGCACCCAAACAATAATATGCTTTTAAAGTCAGTACAGACATTTAATCAACAAAGCTCTGCTTCCTTAAGCATGAGTAGTAAAGTCAAATCAAATGATACTGAAGGAAACATACAAAAGTCTCCTCTTCGTGAAGCCAATGGAAAGTGTACAATTGCCAAAGAAGAAATAAAAACAAATGTTTCAAGTTACAATAAACAATTTACTCAGGATTCAATTAATGGTATGAGCATGCTCGAATTTGTTCAATTATTTTCTGCAGAACGAAATCAGGAGCATATTAATAGAAAGAAATCTGAATTTAAAAAAAACCCTGAAGGATCTGACACATCGAATGCAAAAAAATTAACCCATGGACCTGAAAGCTCTATTCAAAAGATAGTTCCTAAATCAACTGGAACAGAGAAGGGTAACAATACAGTTATTGAAAAATCAACCTCTACACAAAAATTAAATCATGGTAATTTTGAACAAATTAAAAGACCTGATATTGATAAACATTCAATGGGGCAAAAACCATTACAGATAATTGATGAATCAAATTCTGGATCATCTATACTGCATTCATCTCCTCTGCTGCCATTCATTTCTCAATTAACTGACATTGATGATTCCTCAGAATGTGTTGAAGTTGCTCGAAGCAACACAATCAGCACAAGTGATTCGGAAGGCTCAGATTCCAGGTCACATGACTTAGAATCTGATTATGCTTATAATTATGTTGTTGCAATAAACATTTTAAGACATTACTTAACACAGCATTCTACTGTGGATGATTTTTGTAGTCATCCTGATGCACGTAATGTGCTCTCAAAACTCTCCTATGAAACAGATGATTTATCTCCTTTGCATCGTATAAATCATGATAATGATCCTTTTCAAAATTTTTTAAATAGTTCTGTTTTAAGTCTTATTCAAGAATATGTTAGGGAAACCATTCTAAATATATTTCCAGAAGTTGAAAACCTGGATCTTGAAAGGATTCCAACATATAGAATTGTGAAATATGCTTATGAAGGGCATAATAATAATGAAATTTTTTATTTTACAAAAGTCTTTCATGAGGATGAATTTTTAAACCTGGATGCACTTGTATTTAAATTATGTACTGTTGCTTTGCTGTTGATATATGATAATTTTGTAAAAGGATATAGAGACTGAAGTTATGATGTGTTTTCTCACTATAATGTATATGTATCTGTCATTTTTATTAAACAGTATGTATAGGTGAATTTTATTTATGTGATTGTAAAATAATAGTCAGAAAAGAGATTTTTTTATACTTAAACACATTTATGTTAAAATTAGTTTCTTATTCTGTTGATTTTCTTTCATTCACATAGTTGCTTATAGATTTATTAAAAGTTATGTTAATAAATTTCTTTAAAGTTATGTACAATGGTAAGAAAAGGCAAATAAAATTGAATTCAGGCATATTATTAGTAATCATATCAAAATATTAGAAAAATTAAGTTTATCTTGCATAGTTGATTTCTTTTGTAACTGGAGATATAAAGTACATGAAACGTTATGATGCTGTTATTAAATATGGGAAAATGTTGTATTGTAATTAATTCTCTGACAGATATTCTTATAACTGAGAGTATTTTGTAAATAGAAATGTAGTTTATATGAAACATGTTATCTTTAACAAGGATATATTATTTAATATTTTTCATCTGCTTTTTTAAAACAATGCAAACTTTGAATGATACATATACACTATCGCAACAATGCCAATGTTAAAGAAAATTCGCCAAATTGGCAACCCTGATTCTGCATGTGTTGTATGCACTGAATTGGCAACCATGTGCTTCGCTTCATATTATGTCACTATAATGTGGTTCTGATAATACCTTTCAATTTTTAGTTTGTAAATATGCATTTGTTTTTCTCAATTATTCTGAATATAAGAATTATCCTGAAAAAACTAGTACAAATGCAATATTTGCCAATGATGCTTTTTGTAACCTTTTGCAAAATTATCATTTTTGTGGATATTTTTCCATTTTGGAGGGCCATTGGCGAAAGTTAATTTTTTTTAACATTAAACACAGAATAAGGTGTTTTTTTTAAAGTTATCTTTCTACACATGTTTCCATAAGCACTGTAACCTCCTGAATTTCTATGTAGGTTTAATTTTTACTGCTGTAATTACTGCTTTTTAATTTTTTTTGTTGCATTTTTATGGCACCCCAAAATGGAAAAGTACCTTTTTGTGTTTGTGAAAATCTCTAATAAAACTCTTAAGAACATGATTATTATAATAAAGTAGAAAGTTTTAGTTAATTGAAATATGTAGACTATTGTAACTTGAATTGTAGAGAAATTGAGGCTCAATTTGATTAGCTACTAATTAGGGTGAAATATCTGATCTCTCTCATGTATAGCAGTACTTCTCAACCTTTTAATTGTTGTTGATCAGTCAATGTTTGATAAGGTCAAAGTAGCAGACTTGTGGATGGCATATCATGAATTCGAGCCATGTACTGCTGAAGACCTGCGATGCAGAGGGGGTCAATGCATCTGAAATATGTCGAGGCTCAAACGTCCTGTCATGTGGTGTGGAAGTAAGTTAAGGAGGGTGACAGCTGAGGTGTTGTCCACAATGTCTAATCCAGTTATTTTTTCATGCAGAGACTAGAAAATAATTATGGAAACTTTCCTTTATATTTTATAAATGTGGTATAATAAACATCGTGTCTTCTTCAAAGATATCCTCATTAGAATGGAGAAAATCTCTCTTCAAAATGAAGCTTGATGGTGTCACATTTCTGATTTTTACCAATTGCTTCAATTTTGTCTTCAACTTGAAAAACAGTAACCTGTGCTCCCTGAAGACTTAAGATTCACCATATTTAAGTGACAAATGTCTTTATGAACCCCTAGAAAGGTGTTGGGGTCCCTCAAGGGCTCACAGACCACAGTTTAAAAACTGCTGATCTATAATGTTAGCACATAGCTTGCAAAAAATATATTTCTTGCATTCTGACACTGTAGTGTGAGTTATGTATTTTGCGCTGACTTGTGAAAATTGTATGTATGTTTTATTGAGATAAATGATGTAGTTATTGAATTACAGATATTTGAATTATGTCTGAATGGATGGTTTGTAATGAAAGCTTTCTCATTCCTGACTTATGTTCTTTTGTATTTCAATATTAGTAACTTAATTTTTTCTGCTCTGATTTTGTAATAGGACATTATGTAAATAAATGCTTTACATAAGATAATTAACTTTTATATATGTATTTTGAATTAAAAAATACCATTTAAAAAGATATTTTCTTTTTAGAAGCTTTGAATCAATTTCTATTAAATTAATTTTTAAACCTTAATTTTTAATCATTTTAAAAATTGTGTGAAAAAAATGTTTGATGAAATGAAATTTATAGAGTATCGGTAATTGTGCCATTTTACAGTATTATGCTATAAATTTTTCTGTGTTCTAATATTATAAATAAAATACAGTTACATGTGTGCTTATTTGTTTTTTTCTTCCATTTGATATTGATCTTAATTTTAGTAAGTAAATAGATGTAAACACAGTATGAATCTAATGTAACATGTATATTTTAATCTTCAAAAAATCTTACTTTAACCAGAAGATTTTTATTTCTTCGGGAATAATGTATGTGTGTGTGACAATTTTTTAAAAACTTTGTTAAATAATTTAAAAGAGGTAAATTTAAATCTCTGTGTGTATGTGCTTGTGTTGGTTTTATGATTTTTCTTTCACGTTATAAGCAGTTATCATTACTTCAAAATGATCAAACCTTCATTCTTCTAAAATGAACGCCTTTTTATTTTAATACTGTTTATTTTTCCTCTCACTCCTGTAAATTCTCCTTTATCTTTTTTTAGTTTAAGTTATTAATGTAGAATTCATTCTTATCATTTTACTAGATAACTTTTTTATTAAAATATATTGATTTTTATTAGTTTCATTTTGTGTTGAGTCATCCCATGTAACAAAATAAAGTTTTTTAGAATCATTTACTTTTAATTTTTGTGTGGATTATTACCTTCTTAAATTAAATACAATTTGATTTCATGGGTATTCTTGTAAAAATTTTCATAGTCTGTAATTTCAGCCATTTTTCTCTTAAATTTAAGAAATGTCATTTTAAAATGTTTCTTAAAAGGAGCTATATATGTCATATACTTTTCATTTCAAAATAGTTATAATATCAAATATTTGATTCCAAAAATTGATTATTTAAGGAATTATTGAATATAGCACCCTGCAAACAAAATATTGACTTTTGTATTTATATTCTAGAATTGGAATTCAGATTTTTGTTATTCAAAAGAACTTTGTTTCATTGCAATGTATAAAACTTGAGCGAATAAAATCATTGAGACAAAAATACAAAACATAATAAATTCTGAAATGAAAATATTGGTTGGGCAAGACACTATGGGCAGAGATATGGCCCTGAACTAAGAGATAAAAGGTATGCTCTTATTTTATACCATGTTTAAAGGTGAATGGGGGTGGGGGAAGAGTGATCCTGAAGGGGAAAAAAGATGCTTTTGAAGCAAATGTGGGAATTTGATTATGTAAATATTTTTTTATTTAGCTTCCTGCATTTTTACTGACCAGACAAAAATTCTAGAATTTTCGTTCTGTATTTAAATAGAAAATGGTTGCTCTTTATCTTTTCCAAATTCCTTAAGATTTCATGCGTTCAGGACCATGATAACGTACATGCGATCACTTCAGGGACCACCATCATATGTGAGATTGTATACTGAGGTCCGTAATCACAATAGTATGATCTGAATTTAGAACTTATCGAATTGTCATGATTTTAAAGCATAAATTTCAATGTAATTTATTATGTGATGATTTTATGAATTTTTGTTGGACTTAACAGGAAAAATCGCCTGGTCCTCAACGGGTAAATGCACAAGAATTTTAATCATTGTAAGAAAAAAGTGAAAATATAGTTTGCAAAAATATCCGGAATCAAACTTGCTCGCGCATGCTTTGTAGTTGGGGGGGGGGGGGTCTTTCACGACCGTTAGTGATCTGACGTCAATCTGAGTTCAGTGGATTGCTTGTGGTGCTTTGTTGTGTATATTCCTGTTTCAATCCTTTTGCGATTAGTGAGATGGCCGACCACAAAGATTGTGTGTGAAATTTTGCTTTGACTTTTTGGACAAACTGCAGCCGAAACCGTTGGGATGCTTCGATAATCATGTAATGGCGATGATTTGGTCTACGAATGGTTTTCCTTTTCAAATCCGGCTACCTGTCAGCTGATGGAGGGCCACGCCCAGGGCTTTCTTCAACAAGAATAAATGACAAACATTACCCAAATCAAATGTGCAATTGATGAAGATCGTCAAAATACCATTGACCAAATTTCTGGGGAGACGAAGGTGTCATGGAGCACGTTCACGACAATTTTTCAGCCCACAAAGCTTTAGTGACTCGGCAGTTTTTCACAAACAACATAGTGCTTGTGCCTCATCCATCTACTCACCTAATCTGGTTTTGTAGGGTTTTTGAAGTTATACTTCTTTTGGGATGTTGGGGAAAAAGGATGAGAGTAAATTTTTTCGATGTGTTCGAGCCTTTGGAATAACATTGGAAGTTACTGAATGATCTTGGCTATTGGCAGGGCCGGCTCTAGCAGTTTTGCCGCCTCTCTCCACAAAGTAAAAAAATATATATATTATTAAAAACTATAGAAATTGTTGATAAATATACGCCTATAAAACCTGAATTGTCCTTGCAAAGAAAAAGGCAGCAAAATAGTATTTATATAAATATTTATTAAAAACTAAAAAAAAAGAAAAATTTAAAACCAAATAACAAAAAATTAGAAGTGTTTTTTTTTTTTACTTCTATCTCTGAAAACTTTCTGATCAATTCTGCTAAATCAATTTGTTCATGTTCTATAGCTAAACCATTTCATCTATCTTGAAGAGTTGTAAGAGAAAATTTTAATTTTGAGAATTTCCTGTCTCCGCTTACTGCACTTATTGGCAAAGAAAGTAAAATTTTCTCTTAATGCGACAGCAAGATTTGGCTCAATTATATATCTGAAATAAATTTTGAAACTTCTCTCTATCGGGCTTTCTTCTTTGCCTAATAAAGCTTAAACTGACATTATCTCATCTGCTAGATCAAACACGTTTATATGTACTGATTCTCCGTCTGTCAACATTTCTAAATTTTTACAGTTTTTAATTATTAAATTTTTAGGGGTATCTTTTAAATCATGCATATTTTATAAAAACTGAAAACAATTACTATGGGTACTCATAAATTAAATTTGAATTCTAAGGCATTAATTGCTTGGTCAATTGTAAAAAAATAAAACTACTTATGACGTGGCTGCGTCACCTCCAAGTTAGTAGGGATATCAAACTCATCGGCCAGTTATTTTGCATCACAGAGCATTTCATCAAAAGCCACATCCGATCGAAGATAATTAAAAAACTTCTTAAAAGTTCCACAGCAGATGGTAGATCGTTATCTTTTGTTTACAATAGCTTGCTTATTGGATTTATGCAATTTAAGATTTTTTACCAAATAATGACGGAGTTTAGGAACTTGAATTGTTCAATAGAATTTAATAATCAAATGCCTCATCTTTTATAGAGTTGTCAATTTTAGCATTATTATGAACACTAAAGAGAGCATCATAAATACCTCCTAATTGATCCCTTGAGGGTTTAATTGCCTTTATTCGGCTTTCCCAGTGAGTTGCACATATTGGTTTTAAAGTTATGCCCTTTATATATTTTAATAATATGGCCCAATAAAAAGTTTATGAAAATAATAAATTTTTTAGACTGTATTAAAAAAAACTACAGGCTTCTAAGGATGCTTTTGTCATGTCATTATTGACCAAATTTAAAGAATGGCTATTACATGGTACGTAGACTGTTCGTGGACCCAACGTCCTAATTCTAGATTGTATCCCTGATTTCTCACTTCTCATGTTGGCCCCATTATCGTAGGCCTGCTGCCGCATATTTAGCAAATTTAGTCCTAATTTTTTAAGTTTCTCAGCTTTTAAATTTGAAAGCTCTTTTCCAGTCGATCTTTCAACTGGAAGGAAACCTAAGAAAGTCTTATTAATTTTAACGGTAATTTCATTAGAATTAAATTTTTCAATACATAAATTCTTTCCAAAAATGTCATTTGTTCGATCTTACTGACATCTGGCGTGCAATGTAAAATTATTGAATAATATTTGACTTGTGTTTAATTTTACGAACAAATTGTAGGTTAATGTTCTCAAGTAAAAGTGAAATTATCTCGTTCTGAATATTTTCCCCTAGATAGTGTATTTTAGTTTCTTAATTTTTTAGCATTCTTTGAACATGTTTCTCCATTATTGGATCAAATTTAGCAAGTGAGGGAACTATATATTTGTAAAAAATGACCATTATTAGAATCGGATAGTTTGTCACTCTTACCACAAAGGGCTAAACAGTTTTAAGGAAGCATTTTTAATGCTGTCAGTTATTTTACAGCATTGCAATCGCTGACTAAATTCAATCGAAGATTTTGACTTTGACATGGTTCTTCGATGTTTCAACCAGGTGCTTCAAAAATTTAAAACCTTCTGTGGAAAGAGAACTAACGACACTGCCAAAAAGTTTGCAACAAAAACAATATAGTTTTTTGTAATGGAATATATTAACCATTTACGCATAACCTTTTCACTGTTTTTTAAAAATTCTGGTATAATGTGAGTTTAATCTTCGACCAGTGTCATCACGAGGAAAATTATTCTCTGTCAATGGCTTAGAGGTTCCTTCTTTTACCAAAAAAATATTTATCGGCATCTGATAGAATAGGTAGCCAAGTTTCTGGATCTGAACTAAATATCAACGTTAAAATATTGTAATCTTTGGTTTTGCCTGGAGTTCCTATAAGAGCAGAGCCACTATCCGGTTCTGTTTATTTCATCTGCAGCATCTTCATGAAGGTTTAAATCAGATTCTAAATCTATACTGTCTTCCTTTTTTCTAGTACCTTGTAAGTAGTTCAGTAAACTTCCAGCTTGTCTTTTAATGTGGACTTGTTTTTCGCGTCGCTTTCTTTTGTATTGAGCGCCAGATAGTTTTTTACCCACTCCGTAAGACATTCTAAGACTTTAAGAAAATGTACTTAAATTGAGTAGGGAAAGTATGAAGATGATTGATCTATATATAGTGTTTTACTTTCCATAAAAAAAAAATTGAAAGAACTGTATTGGGCTGCCCGACATAGATTGATGGCAGTCATGCCTAGGTCTGGCGTAGGTTTAAAAAAAAAGCATCAAAAGTTGACCCATTTGAATTAAAAATCGATGTGTTTGATATTTTCCAAAATCTTTTCGTAAATTTAAAACAAAGAATTGATGTTTCCTTCGTTTGAAAAGAAGTCTTGTTTTTTAAATTTCTTTCATTTATTTTACTTTCGTTTGAACACTGCATTGATTTGTGTGTAATATATCTATAGAATTGATAAAAAAAAATTTAAAAAAACTATATGGTAGGATATCCTAATAAAGTATATTTTTCAATATATTAAAATTGAGAAAATCTAATTCACATAAATATACAAGGGGTGATCAAATGAAAAGGTACGAAACGACACGGTGGGTACAAATATAGACTTTATTCAAAATATACACCATAGGCCTGAGCACAACGATCCCACTGATGAACAAGCCGCAGGATTCCTTGTTCCCAGAATTCCTGTGGCTGTGACGAGACCCAGTCCTTCACAGTGTCCTTGAGTACGTCGTCCGAGTTGAAGTGCTTTCCTTTCAGGTGTTTCTTCAGTGGACCAAACACATGGAAATCGCAGGGTGACATGTCCGGACTGTAGGACGGATGGTCCAACGTCTCCCATTGGAACTTGTCCAGCTCCATTTGTGTGACTCTGGAGACGTGTGGACGCGCGTTATCATGGAGCAGAACCACACCCTCCGTGAGCAGCCCCGGTCTTTTGTTCTTGATGGACCTGCGTAGGCGTCGGAGTGTCTCACAGTACACATCGGAGTTAATGCTTTTTCTATGCTCGAGTAATTCTGTGCTCGCATCATTTGGACGCCGCTTTTTATAAGAGCCTTTGCTCTCTCCTGCGCATGCGGGCCCCCGCGCATGATCCGATCCCAGTCAGAGTCTCCAATGGCATCCCGAGATGTCTCGCTACATTCTCCCTTGGCGGAATATGCAAATATTTAACTGTTTCATTTTTATGTCGTTTCATACCTTTTCATTTGATCACCCCTTGTATATTTATATATATCTTATATTTTCAACAAACCCACATATACATCTGTACATGTCACACACAAAATATAGAATGAATTTACATACTTTTTAATCTAGAGAAAAATTTTCTGCTTATTAAGCTCCCGTAGAAAAAATACACACTTTCCATTAATCTTATTAATATAACACTAGAAATTAATAATTTGCATAATCACTAAAAAAATTAACACTGAAAAAATACTCAAAAATGGACTACAATACATAATACTTTACATTTTATTTCTCAGGCAAATATAATTCTGTCTTTTAGCTTCTTTAAAAAAAATATAATTTCGAAATATTTTTCATAGCATTTAAATATAAACGCATGTCATCTCATTTGGAAATATAATTAAAAAATAATTTACTAAATTTATCTCTTTTCACATCAAAATGAAGAAATCCAAATAACTCGCCCAATTCACAAACTTTAAATATTCAGAAAGAATTTTTATAAAATGCCTTTTCAATACTCCAATCAGCAATAACACTTATAAGAATATTATTACCAAATAGTATTACTAAATTTCTCTTGATGTATAAAAAAAGAAAGAAAAAAATCTATAACCCCCCCCCCCCCACATCTGTTACATGGATTTAACATGATGATTCAGAAAAATGGATTTAAAATTTACAATAAACAAGACAAATAAACCACATTTTTTTAAATTCTGGGAACAGTAATGAAGGTTGTGCAATGCCTCGTTTCGGAAATGGAAGCTCTCTTATGAAAAAAATTTCGCGTCAACAATATTATTTGGATTTAATCTAAAATTAAAAATTTTCAATCCATATCTCTTCACTTTAACTATAGATACCTATATACAAAATAGTTTCATTGAAATTAGAATAACTTAGTTTTCTTTTAACTCAGTAGTGCTTTCAATTATAATCGTTACTCATTTATGTGAATTTATTTACTAACACACTTTAATGAAAAAAAGTATTTTCAAATTCGGTCCAAATGCCGCCCCGGACATAGGTCCGGTTTGTCCGGCCCTAGAGCCGCCCCTGCTGTCATCTATTTCATTCCCATTGTGTAGGCATGGGGAGGGCTTAAACTCTAAAATATCATGCTCCCATGTTAATCCTATGGGGGATTGGAAAAAATTTCACCCCCCGAAGGAATTGAGCTTAGGATTTGATTTTTGGAGGGTTCGTCATATTTTCGTATTAGCGCGAGCTTTACGTGGAATTGGCCCCCTCCGGTGCTCCTCCCGTACAGGGCTTCCCCAGTAATAACTCGAATCCTATGTTACCTTGGTCGACCGCACCGGCTGGATTTGATTGTTCTCCCTGTGAGCATCCTAGATAGATATATATATATATTCAGGACAATAGTCCCATTTCTTTACCCAGATTTAACAATTTTAAATCCCGCATATCTCTGAGGGTTTTTCAGCTTCGTTAATGAAACTCGGACCATAGGTTCTCCTCGTTGAGCTCTTTCATCTGTTACAATTCGTGTGTAGGTAGTGGGCTTAGGGGGGGGGCGTTATCACTAAAATTAGAATCTCCATGTTATTCCTATGAGGTTTGATCACGTCCCGATATTACAGAGTGAGAGAATATTAACGTCGCACTGATTAGCAATACGAGGGCTTTTGGCGACGGTCCGCGTAAGTTTGAACCATGGTCAAGTGACGCGGACGACACCTGAGCTGGCACCCCCTCTCCTAACTACCACACCAACGGGAGGACGTTTGAGCTCTCGACAGATTTAACGTGCATCGCCCCCTTACACGGCGGGTCTTTAGTGGTACTGGGATCGAACGCATGACACGCTAGCCATGATCCGATGTCTAGACCACTCGGCTACCGCGGCTACACGATATTATAGAGATAGAAGGATGAAACTTTGAGATCACCTATTACTTTGTGTATCGTTGGGATGGACGTGACCATTTACGTCACAGTTGCTTCCACCTCCCGGGGGAGTTAGTTTTGTTTTTCTTTCCAAAGCTAGCGCCGCCCCATTTGCAACTACATACTCCGGACCGGTTCGAATGGATTCCTCTTGTGTTTCCTCACAACCAGGCCGAGTTTCGAGTTGGTGGGTGCCCTGCTTCTATTTTATTTAATTGTTTTAAATTTTTTAATTATTTTAAAATTACCATAACTCTGTGGCTTTTCAGGCGGATGTCTTAATTTTCTCGCGAACGATTCTTCCCGCCGAGATATTCAATATGAGGTCTCAAGTGTCGCATTCGGTTCATCTCATCTCCAGATACAGTCTGCCGAACCCCCCCCCCCTGTTATTGGTTGTATTGTGCCTGCGCGGGGGTGTTTAAATTTATTTAAATCGTGATTATCTCGGGTTTGGCTGGTCCGATTGACTTAAGGTTGGAATCGTTCAACTCTGATCATGACCGCCTTTCGTCCCTGGCCCAGCTTATCCTGCTCAAGATTTTTAGAAAGATTTTTATAACAAATACAATACTTTTTACAATCTATTAAGTACCTATAACAAGTTGATTAAATTTAAATATTGTTCTAGGATATATTTTTCTGATAATGGAATGGGGTTCCCCCCAAATGCCTTGTAGTTCGTAGGGTTCCTCAATTCAAACTGTGTTCCATGGAACCCCGGAGTTCCACGAGTCATTATAAAAAAATTGAAAAGAAACATGAATATGTATGCAAAATGGATTCACGTTCTCTATGAAATTTGCTTAATTACAAGTATCTAAAAAAAGCGCATCTTATTCATTAAAACTGAAAATTTTATTCATATATAATAACTTTATTTTGCAAAACTTATTGTACCATATTATTAAAACACACGTTTTATCTTTGTGTATATATATACTTCCTACTATAGATTGTGAATATTCTATTGTTTTTTCTACCTTGGGTTCCATGAGATAATTTTATACTCGTCAGCACAATGTCTAGCAAAACTAAATAGTTTTCTAATGGGAAAATGCACCTTTTTCCATTTGTGGGAAAAAACACGTAAAATGAAGGAGAGGAAAGAACTTATCGGCATATCAACAAATTCGATGTTAAAATCTAAATTTAAACATGAACAGCTCCTAAAATTTATAATACAAACTCTTTCATACAAAATACACAGTACATCCACGCAGCTATAAACATTTTAATGCCATTCAGAAAATTACGTTTAAGTGAAATATATTTTTCAATGTGAGTGGCTACAAAAACAAATTCAACTCAGAATATATAATGCGATTGCATTTAATCTCAATCGACTGTTTGTGAGTGAAAAAAAGATCATTGATTCATCGCATTATTATTATTAAATTATCTATGCTTGAATAGATGAAAAATATTGAAATAAATAATAATTCATTCCGTCTATTGGTGCTGTACTTGTACGATATTTAGACAATGTTTCTACAAGACTATTTGCATCATACTTTAGCTACCATTATCCTCTTGTAACTCACATGTCTACTGAACTCCCATCCAGGGCCGCCGCGTGGGGGTGGCAAAATTGTTCCCCGCGCAAGGGTGCCTGGGACAGGGGACGCCAAAATTAATAGTACTTATAGTTTTTTAATTTAAGTTTTTTAATGTTACTTACATAAAAGTTGTTAATAAAAAACTTGCAATTTTGCATGTTTTATATTTTTTAGCAATAAAATGAGATTTTATTTTTTAAATTTTATATTTTTATTTAATTTAATTTAATTTTGGTTTCGTTTGTGTAAAACAAAATTTGATTTTTGATACGAACAATAAAAACACGTTCCGTGTGGAGTTCGCGCTATTATACGGAACGTGTTCAAAATCTAAGAATTTGTAACATGTAACAACAGGAATTGGGAATGATTTGTATCGGCATAAATTTTTATTCATTATATGATGAGAAAATATTGTGGCTCAACGTCGTTGTTTTGTTTGCAATGATAAAAAACACATTTTTAAAATGATGTAAATCGCTTGGTTTTTCTTCTCTAAATCATATTTTGTTTCATGTATACTGTTATTAAATAGTTCTCAAATCTCGAAATAAAATCTTTATCGCAGCGTTTCTCGAACTGTAGGGCGTGATAACCTTACTTGGGGAGGGGGGAAGCGCGAGCATATTACGAAAAATCGAAAAAAAATATTTAAAATAATTGTCAATTTAATAAAATTTTTTTGCAATTTAAAATAATTACAAAGCAAAATATGCTCTTATACAATAAAAAATGAAATACACATTCTGATATAACATGCACGACTTATAAATGTATCAGTTCTGCACAATGTATTTGATAATTAATTTATCAATATTCAATTAAAAAAAGTTTAGTAATTACTAATGACTCTCTTGGGCTTGTCATATACAAAATTTATAAACAAAACTTAATATTTATCTTATTAGTGCGCTTATAATTAAAGTCGTATTGCATCGTAGTTTTACCATCAAAGTACATTATAATTGCATTCAGTATATTGTTATTGTAAGAAGTGGGGCGAGATGAAAATTATGACTGGAAATTGGGTCGCAAATATTGAAAGTTTGACGCGATCTACAACACTCTTTTTGGTATCATGAATTCCTTTAGATTCTAAGCAGGATATCTATACACAAGGGCAGTCGAATTTGTGATTTTTTCCAAATTTAAGAAATAAATATAAAAGGTTGCAGCACGTAACTGTAATAATCGCAATTCAGTTTAAAGTAATTTCGAATTTGTAAGGATTTCACCTAAATTTTTTTTGTTGTTTTTTCAGTGTTGCGAACTTTACTTATTGAAAAGTTCTTGTTATTTTCAATATTTTCATAGACTGTTATTTGAAAATAAACTTCAAGTTCCATGAAAAATCTTACCATACTTATTATTACATCTTAAAAAACCTACACAAGAAGCAATTCCTTCCTAGTTACATTCTATTTTTAATAACAATATGATTCATAATAAGTTAGTTTCCTGTTTCAATATTTCGCAATCTTCTCGTATGATGATGTAATTTTACTGATGTAATTTTGTCCCCCCCCCCTCCTCTGCTCTTTTTCAGATATGTTTTTTTTTATATATAAATAATTATAATAATATTGTATTAAATTTTCTTGTTCATGCATATATTTGTATCATTTCCTGTCTATCTCCGTGGACCATTTTGTACCTTTAAGCCCTGTGTTGGATGTGAGTTCTCTCTCTTCTCTCTCTCTCTTTCGATCCTCCTGAATAAATTAATAGCTAGGGATTCTCCAACGACGTTCTATAGCGTAGCATAACATTTCTGCTTCCTTTCAACAGTGGCGCCGCTAGACCACGCGTGGACGTCGGCGAAATTAGGGTTCGCGAGGCCTCCTTTTTTCCCAGTCAAGAAAACGCTAAATTACATAAAAGCCGAATTATTGTTAAACTAATGTATGAGTAAACGAGATTTATTGCTAATCAAATGATGACAAAAATTACACAAATAGAAATTAAAATAGACGAACTTTTCGGCTTTTGGCCTCATTGAACTTTTTCAGGATTATGTCATAACTAACACTAGCCGCTATTTCAGCTTCAATTGATAAAACTGATAACGAAGATAGTCTCTCTTGACTCATCGTGCTTCTCAAGTAGGTCTTAATCAATTTTAACTTTGAGAAGCTTCTCTCAGGGGAAGCTGTACTGAAGGGAACTGTGAGCCTGATTCTAATTGTTATATAAACATTTGGATATATTCAGAGGCGGATTAAGCTAGTTGGAGGCCCCTGGCGGTAAAAGGTTTGGGGCCCCCTGGGCTGAAGAGTCGAAAAAATTTGCTGACCTTAAATTCTCAAAATAAAATGTATAGCTAAAAAAAAAATTAACGGCTCAAAAAAAACTTTTAACTTTATTTTAAAGAATTAAAAAAAAACCTTACTTATAAAAGCTTAAAATTTTGCTATATAACTTTACGTCTTGATTTTTCTTGGACAAATTCATCGATTATTTTTGCAGTATCTATTTGGTCCAAAACATCTTGTTCTATGTATAAAATGGCCATGCTGTTCAGTTTGTCTTCTCCCATACTACTTCTTAAATAATTTTTAACGCGCTTTAAAACCGAAAAAGTTCTCTCACTTGATATATTTGATATCGGTATAGTTAAAAATCTTTTTAAAAGTATCTCGACATTAGGGAAAGTAGAGACCATTTCTTTTGCGACTCGATAAATTTCTATTGGAGTGTTCATAGTATCTTTGTTTTCTTTTAAAAATATCAAAAACTGATCCAATTCATCGTCAAAATTAAGCGATTCAATATCGTCTTTGTAAATATCCTTAAATGTTTGTACGGCTTTCTTCTTAATTTCAGAATACCTCTCGTCAAAAAATACAAAAAAGTGTTCTATAACAGTTTTATATATTCCAGCTCTTCGGGATAGTTCTGCACTTGTCCTATTGCATATGACATATAATGAGTTGAACAAGAAATTTTCCCTATTTTCAAATTCATGACCTTCTTTAGTTTCACCGAAAATAATTTTTCTCTTTCGCTGCCTGCAAACTTGTCCAACTTCCTTTTCAAATGAGAGCCCTGTAAAGCAGTTGCTTTTTGTTCTACTTTTCCAAATTCATTCCTGAAATTTTGTATATAATTTTCTAAAGATTTCAGTAGATTAGATCCTTTTAATAGCTCACACCCAACTGATTGTAATGCTTTGCTAGTAGCACTCACCCTCTGGAGTATGGTATCCCAAATCACGGTCATTAGGGAAGTTTAATACTTTCCCATATGGTTTCAAAAGTACCCAATGATTAAGGCCGTACGCTAGCCTCCGGCAACTGAGTTAGCCGCGGTCGACTCAGTATTCCACTCGTTTACCAAACACCCCAACGCAAACAAAAATAGCTCCAGCAATTTTTCTTTATATTATTATTATTTCAAGTCGCAATCTAATGTACTTTCTTAATTTTAATTTTATTTTTAAATTTTTAACTTTTCATACTTTTTTTCACTTTCCACTAAATATGGCAAGTGTAATTTTTAATGCTTCCTCAAATTCAAGATAGGGGATGAAGACCTCATCAGAGATCATGTGCCCCAATGACCATTCTACCATGTTTCAAAAGAGAAGTTGCCTCCAGTATTGTGATCTTCTCCTCATTTGTATCACGTATTTCAGCCAGGGCCTCTTTTATGTGTGTATAACCAAGTCTTATAGCTCGTACGGCATCTGCTCTTGCTGACTATCGTGTATCTGAAACTTTTTTCACAGATATTGCATGTTTACTCCTTTCCAGGTTTTTATTTAAAATTTGACAGCGATGGGTTAACACAGAAAAAAATAGAATAATTTCTGTACAAGCATAAAACACATTTAATTGCATCGCTACAATTTTCTGCTGCTAAATTTCCTACTAAATTTAAAGAACGACTGGCACAAGGAATATAAACTGCGCTTGGACTGTGTTCTTTAATACGTGCTTGTAGATCTGAGTACCACCCGGACATATTAGACGCATTATCAAATGATTGCCCCCTCCTGCAATTTTTAATATCCTGTCCAAATTTAGCTAAAATTTCTAAAGAGCATTACAATTTTTTCCCCCAAACTCTCAGAAAATTACATTTAATCTTTTTTCAAATTTTCTGATAGAAGTATGAAATTTCCGATTTAATACACACATATTTTGTTTAATTCTTTTATTCTTTACAGAAATCATAGTTTAATTTCTAGAACAAAACGTAGCCTAGCTTCCGGATTACTTATAATCAAAATTATTAAAATGTCTCAACCAAAAATAAGCATTCAAAAATTCTAAGATTTTCTTTTAAAAACTGGAAAAACAATTATAATACTCTTGATTTGTAAAGTTTCCTTTTAAAATATCTAAATATAAGTTAATAAAACATTAACTGAATACAAATGTTTTTTACACGTTCTAGTTTAGTATTATTACTATACTTGTTTGTTTTTTCAAAAATCTTAATAATTTGTGACTAAACAGAACAATAAAACATTTCCAAAGTAATTTGAAATTTCTAAGATAACTGAAAACTGTTTGACAAACGCTACAATATCACAAAAGAAATCTACAATTTTTCAACTAAATTTATATCTTAATTACATTCAAAGTTCCATTTCTCAAAATTAAACAATCTTACTACATATTGAATAACTTTTCAAATTTCTATTTTGTTTGAAATCTCTCTCTCTCTCTTCTTATCTACTTTATAAATTGTGTGTTTATCATATTTCTATTTCTGTAATACATTTTGCTACCCCTTTAAATAGTTTTAAACTAGGAGCAATTAAAAAAATAGTACCTATATTTTTCAACATTTATTATTGTTCTGTAAAAATAAACATTTCATTACATGCTTTTTATAAGAAATTTTTGCTATAGTATTGGCATTGTTCCCTTTTTTAAAGATTTTAAATATAGTTATAGATGAGAGAGAGAATTTTGATTAACTTTATTAGAAGCATACAGAATGTTATACAATATTTTAAAGAAATTATGCATTTTAAAGTAATTATACGATTTTTATGTATTTTTATAATTAGTTACACATATTTAATTATTAGATTGCACTGAATATCCTTTCAAGTTGTCTGGACAAAAGACTTAATCAAAAAAGTATCGCAAGCAAATCAATAATGACAATAAATACAAAAAGAATTTGTGCTTTTCAAATTTAATCTTACAAAATAATGGTTCTCTTAGCAGTTTTAAAGAATATTAGAAAAATTATGTGTTTATTTCACGTTAAAAAAAGAAAGAAAAGTGTATTTTTAAGTAAACTTATTATACTTTCTTTCTTTGAAAATTATTTTAACAGTTTGAAGCAATTTTAATGAAATATTTAGAAATTATAGATTAGCTCATATATTACTAAACAAAATTATCGTAGAACGTTAGGATTACAAACAAAAAATCAACACAATAAATATAATAACGTTTTATTTCAATTTCGAGTTATTGTTAGGATTCTTTTAAGTATGGTAAATAAGTAATTAATGTACTCAAAATCTCATTAATGTTTTGTATTTTAAATGAAATATTATCGCTTTTTATAACTGACTCAAGAAATTATTTTTATAAGAGAGACAAATAATATTTTTTCATTTGAATAACAATGCCAATCGAAAATGTTTTAAGATTCAAGCTACGAAAAACCATTTAAATATGGTAATAATCATAAAAATATTCTAAGAAACTGATGGCAGTTATTTATATTTATGTACGTAAATCGAAAAATAAATAAAATAGTAATGACACAAATGCGACAAAATATTTTTTT
This sequence comes from Trichonephila clavata, assembly GCA_019973975.1. NCBI lineage: Eukaryota > Metazoa > Arthropoda > Arachnida > Araneae > Nephilidae > Trichonephila > Trichonephila clavata. The sequence continues at coordinate 148,271 of BMAO01020663.1, read as the reverse complement.
CACTTTATCTTACGCACTGATTAAAATACCTGCGCATTAAATCTTAAAAATCTAAAAGAGAATTTGAAAATGAGAAAATATAGTTACCTTTTTTTGTTGTTTAAACACGGTTCTCCTATTTGTCTGTATAAGCGCAGGAAGCTAAAAGAAATTCGTTCGGAAGTCAAATTGATGCAAAATTTCCTCAGTTTACTTCGAAAAGGGGTCATTTTCTGAGGGTCATTCTGTCCCATTCTTTTCATTCGTCCTTAAGCCTGTCGTGCTTTTCCCGATCGTGCTTTTGTCCAATGTGCCGAAATTCTTTTTTAACGCGCCCCTTCCCCCTTCCCCCAGAGAACCAACGTTGAGAACTCATTGATACTCCTTAAAAAAATAATTAGCTATAGACTTGGAGGGTGACAGAAGACTTCAGGCGCTTATGGTCCTATCTTTTCTCGGAACGGGAAGCAGTTATCCAGCCCTTGCTCACCATGAATGCACATTCAGTCTCTTGGTTGTTACAGAAATAAAAGAGAACCGGTATAAATAAAGTATAATACTCACTTTCACTGGACCATCTATGAAAAAAATTCCGACTAAGGGCCAAGCCTTCCTGTAGCTTCTTAGTGCGACGCTTGTTACAGTCAATCAATCAATAGACGAAGGGGTTATTGTTTGACATTTACAGGCAAATAACATTCTGAATGGATTTGTTCCATCCTTATAAGTGTTATCTGTATTTCACTTCAAACGATCTTTCTGTCGATCCGCTTTGAATGAGAAGTTTTTCCTACATTCAAAGATCACACCACTCCTTGTCTTCGCATTATTTTGAGTAATTTTACCAACTTTTAAAATTTTCTTATTGCGTTTCCTGAGATTCAGAATTCACACGGAAAACTTATATCGTTTTAAGCCAGTGACATACTATTTTATAAACGTAAAAAGGAACTCTTAATATGACCATTGATAACATTTTACGTCTTTTTGCTTACACACGTCCAGGGCCTCTAGGGGAGCCCGTATCATTAATACGGTGATAGCTACGCCCCTGATAAGAAGAAATGTTGTTCAGGAATGTTTCTCAGAATTTAAAATCCTTTCTTATATGCTTCATCTGTGGTAGTGCGAACCGTTAAAGTCTGCATGATTTCAAGAATTAGTTTGCAGATTGTTAAATTTCAGAGATCTACAATAGTAATGTTTACGACAAAATTCACATTTCTTACGATAGGAACATTGTCAAGTTTTCATATGCAAAAGTACATTTTAGTTTTTGATCATTCTGGGGCCCCTGCGCACAGCCTCCGCCACACCACCAACATGGGTTGCCCAGTACATAGTTCCCTTTCTCTATATTAAAAAAAACTTAAAATGTAGAAATACTAAAAGGAAAACATTATCAAACTAGAAACACACAAGTTTTTCTCAAAAATCAAACATATGAAAGCAAATAGTGTAAAAATGATCCTATGAAACTAAAAAAATAAATAAAGAACAAGATGCACATTATCTGAAATTTTAACTTTAAAAGTTAATCAAATTTAAGTTGACCTATGGTAAAAAATGCCAGCAAAATTCAGACCTTATGAAAGTATGCAAATATCCCTGTGATCAATTATTTCAATAGCCAAAGATCCTCTACAGTTTTTTCCAAAAGATAACTTTCATCTATTTCACTATTTGATTCATTCATCAATTTAGAGAAATTTCAATCTCACTTAAATATTTCGCTTTTTCTGTCATGCTGACTGAAATAAAACTGATACTAAATTTACAAAATACTTCGAACCAGTGCCGGATTACTCGTTAGGCGAAGTAGGCAGTTGCCTATGGGCCCCGTGCTTTTTAGGGTCCCACAAAAGCATGTTCTGTTTTCTGTTATTGCTGCAAAAACAAGCTACAGGGCCCGAGAACTCGACTGCCTAGGGGCCTCCATGTCGTTTAATCCGACACTGCTTCGATCTCTTTCCCCACATTCTCAAAATATAAACACAAAAATCCAGATAACAATAAATCACGAACCTTCAAATACTAAATTCTTTCAAAAGAACTAAACATTGGTAGTTGTTTATAGTCTGAGATCTGGGATCATTATTGTAATATAAGAAATCTGGGATCAAATTTTTAAAAACTTGGAACTGAAAACATATATTAAAGACCAAAGTTCAGGAAAACATTAAAAAAAAAACGGATTTCAACCGCAATTACATGTAATATATGAGGGCAACATTAATTGTTATACGATTCAAATGTGGGTAATCATTGGGTTTGTAATATCAGTACAAGATTTTTTGTTGCACGTTGAACTTTTAACTGAAGTCTATCAGCTTGGGGTCCCTGCTGGTGCTCGGGGCCCCTGGCGGTCGCCAGGTCCGCCAGCCGCTTAATCCGCCTCTGGATATATTTTTTCCAAATTATTTTCTAAAATGTACTGAATGAGTTGTTTCGCGTCGTTGATAGAGTCTAGTGAATTCGTTTTTAAAAGTTGGAGTTCTTCATATAGTTCGAAAAGCTGTATGTCGCTGTTTTCACCTTCCCGAAGTATTGTACCTAAATCATTACAATACTTGAGAAGGTCTTCTTTTGATATAGAATTTAAATATAACTGATATCATAAATAAAACCAATTTGTTCAAAATATTCATTGAGCGTTTTAAATCGACATTCGGGTCGACTATAATAGCATCAATCATTGTATTAAAAAAATTAACTCTGTACTGCATTTCAGAAGATTGAATAGGTTCATCAATATGTTCATAACCGAACATTCGTTTTTTCCTGGCTGATTTTGCGAGGCCGTCGGCGGTCGCCGACGCCTAACGCCGCCACTGCCTTTCAACGTCAGTAAATACTCGAGCACATACAAATCGTATTAGATAAATTATAAAACTAAAATTATAGATTACAAAAAAAGAAAGAAACCACGTGGAGAGAGTGCGTTTAAGCGCAAACAACGCCAAGAAAGAGAAGACAGTAAGAAAAAATTGTAGCTTTGTGTATATTTAAAATATATTCCCATATTTTTTATTATATATATATATATATATATATTTTGAATATATATATATATATATACTTGATAGAATTCAACCAAGATAGAGCCCTCCTTTTTTTTAATTTTTTTTTTTTTTACCAGGGGCTTTAAATACCTAGCTACGCCTCTGCCTTCAGGAAATCACTTTTTTTTCAAAGAGAGAGAGAGTTGACGCAATTTTAAATCAGGAATTTCTTCAATTTTACTTCATTCCTTTAAAACTGCAAACGGTAATTATAACTTTACTTTTGATTTATTTTGTATTTTCCCTTGAGACTTAAAAAAATGTACAAACATTTTTATCATATTAAAATTAAATCAAAACATACATTTATTATTTGCTTTCCTTTACAAAGGAGGCAATGAAAATAATGTCCAGCTTAATGAAATATAATTTAAAAATTTTTTTATTTTGTAAATTTTCCATGTTACATAAGCTAATTTTAAGATTTTCGTTTCTCTTTATATACATATATATTTCAATGTACTTTTATGTTGATTAATATGCATCAATACTTGTTTTCTTTGCTTGAATACATCTTCCAAAAACACACTTTTCTATGCAAGAACAGTTTTATAAAGTTTAATTATTAGTGTAAACATGAAATTTCAAAAATTAGTACTTAAGGTAGAACTGGCATTGAAGTTTTTTTCACGAAACTTCAAAGTTTAATTCCTAGCATTGATATTTTGACACTGATCGCACTTGCATTGAGCTATAGAAATAAAAATAATTGAATAATATCTACAATATTTCTTCATTTTTGAAGGAATGCAAAATGTTAATGCCTGTGTGTGTAAAACTTTATTTAAATAATATAAAAATATTAATTGGAGCATGACAGTCTTAACGCGACTTTTGCTGGGATGGGGGACCTTTTTCCCGGAAGCTCGTATCAAGTAGGTGTCTGATACTTTCGATATCTTGTTCCCCTAACAACTGGTTCTTTCTTGAAAGTATACCGATCCCCGGTCCTGAATTCACTTTACTTTATAAGTTCTCTGAATTTTTCTTTATAAAAAAATAATAAAAATAAATGCAATAAAATATTCTTGATTCAAATGATACTACAGAAAAACTAGCTTTCAGAAACAGAAAGATTTGCTTTCATAATAAACAAGGAAACAAAAGTTGATTGTAATTTAATGTTTACAACATGTGTAAATGATAGAAAGGCTGTTTAATATGAAATTTTTTGCCTTAATTTTGTAGAATTATTCTTTGTTGAAAATATGAATTTACCTTTTTGTACAACGTTTGTGATGTGATTTATATTTGCACAATTCATCATATTCTGAACATAATGATAATAATAATTCTCTTTATGTGTTATCATACAAAGATATAAAAATTCAAATTTATCGTAACCTGATTATTCACTGAACATTTGGTTACTGAAATACACACATTTGTGTTAAAATTATTCTTACTTTTTGAGAAATATATTACTTTGGAATACCCTACTCATATCGTAAAGCATTTGAAATTTACTTCAGATCACAAAAACAGCAACAAAAAAAAAAGGTTTTTTATTTTTTTATTTTTGAGAATTTTTTATTTTATGTACACGATATCTTACTTTTTCATAGCTGTAGAGTATCATTGAAAAAAAATCAACTAATATACAACAGTTCTTCGAACATTGTACAATCTTAATATCTTAAATATAAGCCAATATAAAACAAAAAGTGAAAAAATTACAAAAAAGTGTTAATGTACTTTATGTACGTTATGGAACAGTACGTAATGTACATTAACTTTTACGAAAAAAAATTCATGTCAAGCATTATATCTGCACAATATTATTTTTTTAAAAAAAGAGTTGAATAACAGTTCTTAAAAATGATACTATCATTTGTAAGGTATGTATACGACGTAACTTTTCAAACATGCAAAGATCAAAAATTATTCTTACATAAGTATTATTGCATAAATTTTCATTAAATTTGTATATTTTTTATACATAAACCTACAAACATTGCCAAACAATTCAACCAAATGACAAAGAAAGTCTAAAATTAAAATTTTAGATATTCCTCTAACAATAAAACTGAAGGGAAGTTTAATGAATTGCAATAAAAAAAATTTATTTTTTTTAAATATTCACAGTAAATCAGGTTGTTTTGTTATTATTAAAAATTTCTATGTAAACATTAATTTACAGGCAGAAAATTTGCAAGTTTATAGAAGAGTACCTGTAACACATTATATATTTTGTACATTTTAAATTAGTATGAGTATTTGTATATATATTTTTTTAACATTTATAAACCCCGTGCACCACGCAATGTATAACACGGGGGTGTACAACACAGACAGGAGAAAGGATTACAACACAAACATCCATGCCTTCTCCGGGATTCGAACCCAGTCCCTACGGCACCGCAGTCAGCTTCACTATACCGGATGGGCGGCTGAGTATTTGTATTGAGTTATGAAATAAAAAACAGTACGCATCAACACCATAGCTTAGAACAGAGGATCTCAAACTTGTCATGTTTTTCGATCTGGTCCCTTGCTCACCTAATATTGAATTTTTGCAAATACATGAACTTCAAATGTGTTTTGGACAGTTGGTATACTGTGGTAGCTCGCTGCTATTTTAAAAACACATTTACTTTTCTATCTGTAGTGAAGTGTTGTGTGAAAAACTAAAAAATATATGTTAATTTTAAACATTTATTAGATAAAAGTTAAAATTTAGTACCTGTTACACAGAATAAGAGAGCAAAAACAAATGTTTTTATGACGCTTTAGTTACAAATTTTTAATACTTAGCAAAAATTTAGTTAGGTTTTACCTTAAATCTCCTCGGTTAGTAATGTCCAGTCTATTTTTTTCATAAAAAGAAACAAATTAAGAAAACTTTTATCTTTCAAATCAACAAAATAATTCAAAAAGCAACTTTTTATTTATCTCTATAAAACCCAGATAAATCTTACCCTTAATTGGGCAGAATTTGATTTATCTATTTCTGAAATACAATTTCAATTTCCAAATAATCCAAAAAAAAATACTAATAATTATAGCTTTTCATTAAATGTTTATAATTATTATGTACCTGAGATGTGTGTGTGTTTTCAATATTTCTATTGCTTATAACAAATGCTTTTTAGTAATTTCTATTAATATTGGTTTAATTTAATTAAATATTTTGAATCAGCAGAAAGAAGAAAAAATTTCACACTAAATTCTGAAAAATAAATTTTCTGGAAAAAAAATATATTGTTTCTAAATTTTCAATTAAATTAGCTTCTTTAACTGAATCTTTATTTAGTAACAAATGACATAAATGGAGTTTCAAATAATATATTGAGAGAAAATCATATAATGCATTATGTAAAAAAATGAAAATTAAATTTTTTTTATTTAAAGCAATAAATATTTTTTTAGAAATATGTTCTCAAAAAAAGAAAGTCTGGAGCACAAAATAGAAAAAGGAAATTGCAACGAGAGAAATCTAATCAGAAACTGGCGGGATCTCTAAATAAATATCACAGAAACACAACAGGATTAGACGGTCAAGCAATTGAACCAGGACTATCAACATCAACATATCTGGTTTGGAATTTCATACTGAAAATTTATCTCAAAATGTAAATTTACCAGAATATGATCAAGAAGAAACCACGATTGTACCAATAGAAAACTTAGACGTTGAAGTAGAAAATTCACCCGATAGTAACATATCTAAAAACGAAGATTTTGACTTTGAGTTAAGCGATTCAGCTACCTGGCCTCATACACTTTCTATAAAAATTAGAGATTATTTAATTGAAAATGGCCCTTCCCGCTTGATAACCAAACATTTTCCTAGAGATAATTCTGGCAGAAAGTTTTCAGAATCGTTCTAATATAGAACATTACCGAATGAAGCAAAAGTATTTTGAAACTACTTATATTTAAATTAACGAAACGGAGTTTTTTGCTTCCCATGTAAACTACTCAGTGAGAAGCATTCACAGCTTATTAAGAATGGGTGTAATGATTGGGCACATTTAATCCACATTTTGAAAACACATGAAAGTAGTACATCTCACCTTAAACATAGTTCAAAATGCAGTGAACTCAAAATGTCTTTGCGTAATTTATGTACCATTGATGAAGCTCAACAAAAACTTTATGATGCAGAAAAGGTCTACTGGCAATCGGTTATTGAACGGCTTATTTATTTAATTCAATATTTAGCCCGACAATGCCTTGCATTTAGAGGTTCTTCGAAAGAGTTGTATCATAGTGATAATGGAAATTTTTGGAAGTTGGTTGAAACTATAGCAAAATTTGATCCAATTATCGCTGAACGTCTCCACAAAATTCAATCATCTCAAAAAAGAACATTGCTCATTACTTAGGGGATCAAATTCAGAATGAAATTATAAGCATTATTTCAGAAGGAATTAAAAAGCATTTATTACATATGATTAAATCGTCAAAATATTACTCATTAATTTTGGATACTACATCTGATATTCATATCGAACAGTTGTAATTCGATTTGTTTATAAGAACGAGGAAACCAATAAAGCCCAAATTGAAGAACATTTTTTAGGATTTCAATCTGTCGAGGACACTACTGGACAGGGTCTGTATGAATTCATAAATGGGCATTTAAAATCGTTAGAACTAAATTTATCAGATTTACGAGGCCAATCTTATGATAATGGTGCTAATATGAGAGGAAAGCACAAAGGATTGCAACAAAAAATTATTGAAAATAACTCGAGAGCACTTTATATCCCCTGTTCTGCCCATTCTCTAAATTTAGTTTTAAATGATGCAGCTAAAATTTCCTTTGAAACAATTAATTTCTTTGGAGTAGTGCAGGAGCTTTACACAACTACTTCTTCTCTTTCTCTACATTCTTTCTCTTAAACGTTGATCTATTTTGCAACACTATGTTGAAAATCTAACTTTAAAGCCACTCTCCAACACCAGATGGGAAAGTAGAATTCAAGCTTTAAGACCGTTGTAAAAGGATTTGAAGGGAATTTTTTGAAAGCGTTAATAAATACTCAAGAAGATCAAACAAGAGACATGAAATCCAGAACCCACGCAAAAAATTTGATTCAGAAGGTTTCCTCGTTTAAATTCATTTGTTCCATTAACATCTGGCACGATATTTCAAATTTAGTAAATGTCGTAAATGAAATAATGCAAAATTCTAAATGTGATTTACAAATCGTGACTGACAATGTACAAAATCTTATATCAGAGCTAAATAATCGTAGATCAGATGAAGCGTATAAACATGCAATTGCCAATGCAAGTATCGTTGCTGATGATTTGGGGATGGATACGGATTTTCCACAAAGTTGAAACAGGTTTAAAAAGAAACTATTTCAAGATGAACAAACCGACGAACCAATCAACAACCCAAGACAAAAGTTTAAGGTTGAATTTTACAATATAATATTAGAGACTGCTATTTCTTCAATTTCAGAAAGATTCAGTCAATTAGAACATTACAATTACTTCAAGGTAGTACATTATATACCTAATTTAAAAAACTGGAGTGACAATAAAATTTTAAAACACTGTGAAGAATTAGAATGAAAATTAACGGATACTAAAAATATTAATGAAAAAGATATAGATGGGATTACATTTGTTTGACGAAATAAAATATTTGCGATGTTTTACCAAAGAGGATATGTCACCTATTGATGTTTTAAATTATGTTTATGAAAACAATCTTATCGATACATTTCCGAATATTGCAATAGCTTTACGGATTTCTTTAACCCTGCCAGTTTTGGTGGCTACTGGAGAACGAAGTTTTTCAAAACTTAAAATTATAAAAAACTACATGCGATCGATCTACTATGCCGCAGGAGAGATTATCGGACTTGTGATTTATATCCATATAGAGAGCGACATTTTGGATAAATTAAATATAAAGGAATTGATACGAGCATTTGTAGCTGCTAAAGCTAGGAGAATCAATTTTTGAATATATTTTCTAATTTTTATATTTACTTAAAAAATTTTATATCATTTTTGCTTTGTTTTGTTTTAAAAATTTATGAAATAAAAAAAAAAACCAAAAAAAAAACAATAAGACAAACGTGTTTTAATATTATAATTTTAAAGCTTTTCAGTTCGAAAGTTAAATTTCGAATACTATAAAAGAGTATTTCCCATATAATTTGTACCACTTTATAAGAGTGTAACAGAACCTTATAAAGGGGCACCGAATTTCAACTTGAACAAGGGCGCCTAATACCCAAGCGGCGGCCCTGCTCCCATCAATGGACGTGAATTAAATAATAAATATTAATAAGTATACATTGCAGGCTAAAAATTGTCCATTTTTAAAATTATGTAGAAATGATTTTATTATGATATTTAAATAAACTTTATTTAACTAGATTATGCGTTATAATAAAACCTTCAATGTGTGTATTAAATACCCTTTTTTCTATTATTAGTGTCGTTTTTTCTAGAAATGTAGGATAACGCGCAGGATAAAATTTTTAGAAAGATTTTTATCTTGTTACGCCAAAGAAGTTGAACTTCTTACATGCGTACATAAGTACACACACACCTTTTTTTTTGTTTCCCAGGATAAGAGAAGTCTGAAAGGAAAACGGATTCAGTGATACGGATGAAGTCAAAGAAAACACCATATCGACTTTGAACAGTATCTTGCCTCGTGAGTTCCAGAACTGTTTTGTGCATTGCAAAAGCGTTGGGACAAGTGCATCAATATCTATGGACAATACTTTGGAGGTACTAATGTAGAATACAATAAAAATGCAAAATAAAAATAAATTCTGGGTACAAACATATATATATATAACCATTTTTGTTTTATATACATAAATATGCATGATTTTATCACCCTCTAGCAGTTTTGCAGCCCCGAACAAAAATGAAAAATGCTCCCTCTTAACAAAGGAGAAAATTATTAAAAAAGATAAATTGCTCACAAACATAGATATATACCTTGAAAATTTAAATAAACAGTTCTTGCGATCAAAAAAGGAAGCACAGCAATATACACACAGAGGCGGATTAAGCGGCATGGGCCCCGAGCTCAATGGACAGCAGTTATATAAGTTCAATGTGCAGATATATATATGTTACCGTGAAAGACCGAAATTGGAGAATGTCGACAAACGCCAAATACGTCGGTGAAAGATCGAATATTTCATTACATACTTGGACATTCAGACCCTCACCGGTGTATGTCGACAATCACAGATATGCTCTGGTGGATGTCGAAAACAAGTCCTTGATGTCGACCGTGGTAGTACAGGTAATCGAAATGTGTTAGCGGTTGTTGTTGGAATAGAAGACTCCGACTTATATAAACTTGCGAATGAAAATGGTACCTTCAAGCAGCTTTACACACGTAATCAGTTCGAAATTTGTAAAGAAAAGCTCCTTTCTATAGATAAGATTACTTTTCAAGAAATTTCGCTGAGAGAAGCAGCTGCAGCTAATTCGAGAAGCGGTGGGCAAGGCTACACACGCTGTCATTGCAAAAGGAAGTGTTCCACAAATAAATACAGTTGTAAAAGCAAGGGCCTCTCTTGTGCAATTTAAAGTGTCATAATAGTTTAAGTTGTTGCAATAAATAAGATTTGATTCACAGAATTTAGTAAGTTTTTTATTACTATTACTTTATTTTCTCATTTAGAACGTACTGTATAATTAAGTTTTTTACTTCTATATTATTTTCCTTTCTCATTTTGAATGTACTGTATAATTAACTAAGTTTTTAACTTCTATAATTTTCCTTTCTCATTTTGAAAGTACTGTGTGTTTTAAGTTCTTAGTTATTCCTCTCAGAAAGAGAGGCGAAAAATTTATCGCGACTGAATTACGGAGAAAAAAATATAAATCTCGGACATGTTCAACATTCACCATTAGTGCATGGTGAATGTCAGAAATAAGGGTATTTAGCAAATATTTCGGACATACACCAAGCGACTATGTGTTTGTTGACATTCTCCAGATTTCGGTGTTTCACCGTAATCTTTATATATAAAATATACGTGTCATAGTGTTTGTCCGCAATGGACTACGAAACTACTCAACCGATCATAATATAATTTTGCATACTGTGTGTCATTTCGTCCAACTTAAAACATAGGGAGGGTTTTATTTCAATTAATCACGCCATAATTTTTTTATTGCCGGAAATGTGAAGAATCCGGAAAAAACGTTGCCAGATTCCCGTAAATGAATAATCGCAAAATGTGGCATTGCTTATGTGTCTGTGGAAGCAGATATTACAAACCAAAATTAACGAAACTTAAGTGCCTGGCGTATTGGGGTGTGGAATCCGATTTTTGAGTCAGTTTTCAAAAATAACCGTAACTTTGCTGGATAAAACCAGCTGACCGTATTTTAGACACACCATAACAGGGACTTACATTAAAAGCCTTGAATCGTGAAAACTTGGACCCTGGCGTACTTCAAAATGGATAATCCAAATCTGATATCCAGTCTGAGAAATAACTGTAATTTTGCCGGATAGTTCAGGACGACCATTTATTACGCAAGCCATGGCAAGAGCTTACCCTTAATGTCTTGGTGCGGGAAAAGTGCGTTTCTGTTGTAATTCGGGATGGTGAACGAGAGTTTGAAATCGAATTTTAGAAATTCCTGTAACTTTGCTAGATAATGCCGGACGACCCTAATGTCCCTTCCAGGAACTGAACTTGCCAGCTCAGGGGCACAAAAGTAATTTCCAGTTGTATCTAGGGACGGGAAACGATATTTTGAAATTATATTTCAGAAACTCCACTAAGTTTGCCGGATATTGTCTGAATTTGGAGAAAAGGCAAATGATTCGAGTCCCGCGCGCGTCCGGATTTTCATTATCTCTAGCGACTGAACTTGCTCGCGCTGGAGCATCAAAAGTCAGCTCCGTGTGCATTTCGGAATGCGAAATGAGAATCTGAAATTGAATTTTAGGAGTTTCGATAACTTTGCCGCGGATAATACCAGTCGACCGTATTTTAGACAAACTGTAGCAGGGACTTGCCTTAAAAGCCTTGGATCATGACAAATTTGTCCCTGGTGTATTTCAAAACGGATAATCCGAATCTGATATTCAATCTGAGAAATAACAGTAACTTTGCAGGATAATTCAGGATAACCGTCTTTTACGCAAACCGGGGCAGGAGCTCACCCTTAAAGTCTTGGCACGGGAAAAGTGTATTCCTGGTGTAATTTGAGATGGTTTAAGCGAGTCTGAAATCGAAATAAAGAAATTCCTGTATTTTTGCCAGATAATGCTGGGGGATCGGAATATTCTCGGACAGCAGTACCAACCTATTTTGCCGACGTAAAGTGAGTGAGTGAGTGGATATTAACGTCGTACTTTTCAGCTACACGAGGGCTTTTGGCGACTGACCGCGTAATTTTGAACCATAGTCAAGTGACGCGAACGGCACCTGAGCTGGCATCCCCTCTCCTAACTACCACACCATACCATCGGGAGGACGTTTGAGCTCTCGACCGATGATCCGATGCCTTGACCACTTGGATATCGCGGCCACTTGCTGACGTAGAGACTCACAAATTGTATCTCGATAGTATTTCGGAAATGCCTATCCGAATATTCTCTATCCAATTCACTATAATCTCATATCTACGTCAAACAATGCCAGACGAAAGTACACTGGTGTGCAAAAAGTAAGGACGAAGTCGAAAAATTAGCATATCAGCTGAACGAAGAGGCAGAGCGGACAGAAAGACCAATCAGGAGATTAAGTGAGGTGATGTACGGTAGCACATGCGCAGATATGCAGGTAGACGTAATGGGGGAGTGTCTGAGTAGTAAAGCATGTTGTCGGTGTAAGATTAGTATTTCTGGCAAAGAGATTGCACACCGTATAGCAGTTAATATCACACCGAGTTGCTGCCTCAGCGAGAAATGGCAAATAATCAATCTGTTAGACGACATCTGGATGCTTTTACCCGAGGTCGAATCATTGGGAAGTTGGAGGAAGATCGCAGTGTGACAAGTGTGGCTGCAGAGTTCGAAATTGCTCACAGCATCGTTTCACGACTTTGGAGACAATTTCAAACTACAGAAAAAGCTATCCGGGGTTCAGTAGTGGTCGTCCACGAGAAACCACACCCGCAGATGACCGGTATATTGCCTTACAGGCCAGAAGAAACAGGCGGCAGACAGCGGGAGAAATCGCTAGACACACGAAACAGGCGACTGGACGACCGATATCGCGTTTTACCGTGGCCAGAACACTGCACGGTGGTGGTCTGTTTGCACGACGCCCTGTACGGTGTGTACCTCTAACGCCTGCCCATCGGAGAAGGCGTTCTCTGTGGTGCCGGGAATACCGGAATTGGAGAGACAATGAATGGGGACGAGTACTCTTTACAGATGAGAGCAGATTCAGTCTGAGTAGCGATTCTCATCGCATACTCATCTGGAGAGAGCGGGGAAGCCGCAATCATCCCTCGAACATCATTGAAAGGGACAGGTATGGAGGTGGCGGTGTTCTCGTTTGGGGAGGCATCATGCTTGGTAGTCGTACAGACCTTCACATCTTCGACGCAGGTTCAGTCAACGGGACCCGTTATTGTAACGAGATTCTTCTTCCATATGTGCGTCTTTTTAGAGGCGCTATGGGTCCGCAGTTCCTTTTCATGGACGACAATGCACCATGTCATTGCACAGTAGCTGCCGAACAGCTCTTAGAGAGTGAGGATATTGAAAGTATGGATTGGCCGGCACGATCTCCGGATCTCAATCCCATCGAGCATGTATGGGATTTTCTAGGCAGACGCTTGGCAGCTCGTACCTTACCACCAGTAACGATTCCGGAGCTTCGATTGGCGCTGCAAGACGAATGGGCAGCAATGCCTCAACAACTCATTGACACCCTCATTCTCAGCATGGGCAGACGCTGTGAAACCTGCCTAGCAGTCAGGGGAGATCATATCCCCTACTAAAGACCGGATATTTCTTGCTGGACACCCATCACAGGGATGTTTCGGCCTTCAGTCGCATTGCGCTCCATGCTACTTTTTCAATAAAGCTTCTTTTTATCTCTCTAAAGTAAAAGTTAAGTAAGTGTTGCTTACATTACTCATGTCCTTACGTATTGGGGATCTTACGGTATTAAATGTGTTGATTTGGAATGCTTTTGTACAAAGTTATATTGAAAAAACCGTCTCGTCCTTAATTTTTGCACACCAGTGTATTTTGCATGAACTGTGGAAAAGGCTTGCTTTAAAATTCTTGAGGAGAGAAAAATACTTTCCTAGTGTTTTCTGGATGGGAAACAATGATAATGTGAAATCGGATTTTAGAAACTCCCGTAACTTTGCCGGATGATGCCGACCGACCGTAATGTCCCCCTTCAGAGACTGAACTTACAGGAGCAAGGGCGTCGAAAGTGGGCACCGAGTACTTCTTGGGGTGGGAACGAGAATCTGGATACGGATTTCAAAAGCTTCCGTAACTTTTCTGGATATTGCTGGAATGAGGTCAAATGGCTTTGTGTTCGAGTACCACCTCCGGATTTTCATTCCCTGTAGCAACTAAGCTTTCAGGTACAGTCGTGCGAAAATATGATTGCAATAGGAAATTGCATCTTCGGGCATTGTTGTCACTTTGTTAGATGGTGGGAAAACTGCACATTACGCATCAGCTGCCATTAAAAATTCATAAAATACAAGATGCAATGCGTACCATTGAAAAAAAAGAGTGGATTGGCTACAGTATTGCAAATGAATTCAGTCATGATCAGGGAAAGTGTACCATGAACCATAAACATTCACTCAAATCATTGCATAGAGCTTTGCAAGATTTAAATGGCAACCAGAGAATATTCGGTGTTGCTGTTGTATTACTGTCTGGTGATTTCCGTCAGGTATTAACAGCCATTATACGCTCTATTTTTACTCACAAGATTAACGCATGCTTAAAACAATCGTTTTGATGGCGAAACATGGAAACACTTCGACTGACCATAAACACGCGAGTACATTTGCAAGACGATCAGTCTCAGCAAATATTTCCTAACCAATTAATGAATATCGGAAACGGTGAAGTAGAACTTCATCCCAATGCATAATGCATGAAATAACCAGACAATTTCTGTAATATTCTTTAGACAAAAAGGAACTGATTGAGAGTGTCTTTCCGGATATACTGTATAATTATCTTGATAATTATTGCCTCTGTAATCCTGTTAATTAATCAGAAAAAATGTTGATATCGTGATGAAATACACTTTCAGACACAGGGTTGTTGTCAGTTGATCGAACGTTTTTTTAAACCAATCGACACTATTGTTGATGAAAACAAAACCGTAATTTTTCCATCCGAGTTTTTTAATTCTCTAGATATATCAGGAATGTAACCACATAATCTTCGGTTGGTTCCCTGGTTATTATCTGCGTAACTTAAATTCCCCTAGATAATGCAACGGTGCACGTTTGATTATCAAAATATTATACCGGGAACTTCTTGAAGCAAACATTTTGACTGTCATGTTTGAACGAAAATTCGGTTCTGCTACTACGGAATTTGTTGCCACGTATTCCATTGATACCATCAGAATCTCTAATACCATTCAAAAGGCTTCAATTCCGATTCGTTTGGCTTTCGCGATGACCATAAATGAATCTGAAACCGAACAATATTCATTTGATACTTAGATTTAGAAAATCCATGTTTCTTGAATGGGCAACTAGATGTTACATGCTCACGTGCGCGGAAACCGTTGAATCTATTTGAGTTAGCAAAATACGGGTAACCGAAAAATATTGTGCACCGATTAGCTGTATAAAACTATTATTTGTTATACTTTAAAAGGATAAGAATAATTTTAAAAATTGCAAAGAATCAACGTTATTCACTTTACTTATAAAAATAAATCTTCATATATTGTTACTTAACGACTTCGTTAGTAATTCATGCATTATACTACACTCAAATAGGAGATGAATGAAATGCAAAATTAAAATAATTTGTTGTTTTATACTTTATTTCAACCCTCCAAAATTTTAAACGAAGATTAATTTGACTGCATTGAATAGCTTAGAATAACATTGAACTAACGCATTAAAACAAAGCCATAGCAACGCGTGGCCGGGTCAGCTAGTATATATATAAAGTTCACTCAAATGAAACCCGTGGTCGCGGTAGCCAAGTGGTCAAGGTATCGGATCATGGCTAGCGTGTCATGAGTTCGAGCCCAGTACCACTGAAGACCCGCCGTATAGGGGAGCGATGCTTGTTAAATCTGTCGAGAGCTCATAAGTCACCCGTTGGTGTGGTAGTTAAAAGAGGGGGTGCCAGCTCAGTTGTCGTCCGCGTCACTTGACCATGGTTAAAAATTACGAAATCCGTCTCCAAAAGCCCTAGTGCAGCTGAACTGTGCAACGTTAATATTCACTCACTCAAATGAAACCTGGTCAGTGCGTCTAACTTTGCATTGCACGTAAGGTGGTAACACGTAACTGCGTGTATGATGGCACCATCTATCGTTAGAGATACTGAGGACATCATCATGTTGACGGTTGAAGGTCGTGCTTAAACTTCTGATTCGAGGTGGTGAGATTGCTTTGATTTAAGTTTTAGTTAAAAATTTATTTTGTATAGTTCTTTCTTCTATTTTTGGATACGCTATATTAATTTTAGTATTTACACAAGTTTGTGCAATTATAAAAAATGTTAGAGTGGGAGAGAAAAATGGGTGATTTCCCTCACCCAGAGGGCAGAATGGAAGTAGAAAATTCTTATTCAGCAACAAATAATTTTAGAAGTAAAATTACAGATATTGAATTATTGAAGATATTTCGGGAAAAACAAAATATTACTACAAGTCCTAATATTACGATTTTCTTTAAATCAGATTACAAATTTCAGAGTGGTAATCCGATTAAATTCAAAGAAGCCATTATGAATGCATTCTCTGTGAAAAAAAATATCCAGACAATAAGCAAAACCAGAAATAATGAAATTATAATTAAAACAAATAGTTGCGATACCGCATTTGGAAGCTTTAAATATTAAAGAAATAAATGGAGTAAAAATTAGTGCAGATTATCATTTATTGGCCAAACCAGTAGCTATATAATACAAGGAATTGACACAGATTATACTATAGATGACATAAAATTGGAATTAGAAAGTAATAACTTCACCCCCCCCCCCAATTTTGGAAATTCAACGATTTACAAAAACAGAAAGTGGATTCCTACCGATCAAAACGATTAAAATTACTCAAATTGGATGCATCATTCCCGAAAGGGTTCCATTCGGATTCGAAATGTTTAAAATTAATCTATACTATGAAAAGCCCAAACAATGCACAAAATGTTGGAAATTCGGAAACATTAAAAAATATTGCCGAAGCTCGATAAAATGCCGAATATGCTCTTTAAATCATCCAGAAAGCGAGTGTAAAGATAATGAAATAAAAAAATGTAGCGGCGGTGGAGAAGCTAACTCGAAAATATGTAACAAATATCAAGAAGTTGAAATCTTAAAAATTAAAGCAGAACAGCAGGTTTCGAGAAATGAAACAATAGAAAAGTATCAAAATGCAAAAAACCTCTTACTCAGCCAAAACGTTTAATTATCAAACAGAAAAAATTGAAAAGCTCGAAAAACAAGTCAAGAAATTGGAACAGAAATTCGAAGAAAACAACATCTTTGAAAAGAAATTAGAACAAATAGTAAATCGCTTCACAATAGAACTGAATACGGTGGTAGAACAAATAAATTCAACTTTCACTTCCTTAATGAATACAATGGAATCCACTTTAAAAAAAGCTGCATCCAACTTAACCTCCTATATTGCTCAATATATCCAACACTATATACGTTTACTTGAATTAGACGAGATAAAGACACACACGTCGAAATTTAGACAAACTAAATATAAGAAAGTTAATGAGATGTCCTTGTCTTTCAAAAGAAAAATTTGTTTAAAAAAGTTGTACTTTTTTCATTAAGAAAATTTTTGCAAAATGCTCATGAACAATTTGAACATCCAAAGATGCCCCTGTATTATTGCCACATATTATAATTTGGATATTTCAAAATTTGTCAAACTTTGTAATGTATGTCAATTAAAATAAAAAGAAAAGGCAAGAGATTTGTTCTTTTACAGACTGTGCCCCCCCCCAAACACAGACCAACCTTTTGAGTATATCTATTGATACTGTTGATGGATTTAATCACTGTAACTTAAAAAATATCTCTACTTAGTAATTGATCATGCAACTCGTTATGTCTTGGCTTTCCCTTCCAAAAGTGAAACTTAGGTAATTGTCTAAAACAACTTCTCAAAATTCAAAAATACCAATTTAATTGTTAACTGATAGAAACGGTGCTTTTACCTCTTCTAGATTCAAATGCTTTCTGAGAAATCACAATGTGAAACACTAGTTACTATTCATCATCCACAGACAAATGGTAAATGTGGTTTTAATCAGTCTATTGGTAACCAAATGTAAAGTTAATAAATTCTCCTTCTACCAAAATTCTATAGACAAAACTTCTAGAACAAGTAATTAATGAACATAATTAAAATTTCAATTCAGTCACAAAATTCCCTCCAGTTGAAGCCAGAAAATTAGCAAAAGACAATACTACAAAATATGACGAGAAAAAATTAAATATGATGCTCGTTTCAATGATTCTCCATTTGAACTTGCTGACCTTGTGACTTATGAGGAATTACCCAAATCGCAGAAAATTATCTCTAGTCTTTTCAGGCCCTATGAAATAGTACAAAAACTCTTTCTGATGTAAATAATGAAATAACCAAATCCAATGCTTAACTAAAAAACCTATTGAAAATGTTCGCTAAATTGTGTGTGAGAACTTATCTTCCTGAAGAATTAAAATTAAGCGATGAATATAAAATAACTAATCATATTAATAACTATAAATTTTTTCTCTCCAATTCCCCTCTTAGGTTGACCCGCCTTTTTTCACTCTAAAAATGTTTTCTTTTCCTCCCCCTGATATTGTTGAGAGATGTATCTCAACGAGAAATAAGTATTTGTCTTATACTTCTGTGAAAAACAGGGTCCACACACCTCACAATGCCAATTCACTTCTTCCTATTTTCATATTTAGAGAAATGGGTTCCCCCGGATGGAAATAGGGAGAAAATTGAATTATACCACCCTTTCTTAGTAGCCTGCCATTAAGGTTACTGAGTGTCAGTTATTAGACAAAGAAGTTGAAACAAAGTTATACTTTTACATGATGCACACAATTGATAGTGTTTCATACTATGACTACATTTGATTCATTTTTTAAAATTTTATTTCATTTTAAGGGTTTAATACTCTAATATAGACACACTTTTGTGTTGTGTAATTGTATATGGCATAAAGATAATATATCTGTAGACATTATATATATTATTATTTAGAGTAGCCCAGATACAAGGTCTAATTAACAGAAATAGTAAAATTTCCAATTTTATTTTTATGGACTCATATTTGATATTTATGATCACATATTTGTTTCATATTTTCATACTCTCTTAGTGCTTTTGTGGGAGATCAATTTCATGTTTAAGTGAAGGGAAATTTTCTAAAATAGTATCAATCTAAATTTTATACTTAGGTGTCTTTGTAAGATATGAATGTGCGTCAAGGTCCCTAGCGCACACACTTTTTACGGAGAGGGAAAACGTAATAATTTAAGTTAATTTTCTCTTGAGGGCTTTTTAATTTATTATAGTCCTGAACCCTCCAGGACTACACGAAAACAGTTAATTGTTAGTTACTCGCTTAACGAGAGTTAACATTAACTTTTAACACTTAAAAATTATGAGGTCAGCGAATTTAGATGAGAGGTTATGTAACCTACATCGTACGATAGCTGTCCACCAATCGGAGGAGCCTTTCATGGAAATCATGTGAGTTTGGGAACTCCTGGTTGGCGTTTTGAATAAAAACCGAAGATCCATGGAAAATTAAAAACCACTACCTCTAGTAACCGGATAAACCACACGCATCTGTTGTTTTTGTGTAGCTGCTTATCTGTGCTGTAACGTCGCTAAGTGCAATAAAAAATGGATTATCCTCATATGAAATGAGTCCACATCACTCCAATCAAGATTACTACATCCACAACCAAATAATGTTAGTCAAAAATAAGTAAATGAAGCCACTTGAAGTACCCATATATATATGATTTTTAAGTTATAAGGAATATGAATGCGTAGTAGGATTCAAAAGTTCCCGGACTGAGACTATAACTTAAAAAATATTACCAATTTAACTGCTGAAACACATCTTCCATCGAAACAAGACTCTTTAGTAACAACACACTTTTGCCATGGCTTGTAAAGGTCATCGAAACATTTCTGAGATCCATTTTTAGCCATGTCTTTTAATTCAGCCTGCGATGCACTTTTAACTTCATCTGCAGATTGGTCTTCCTTTAATATGCCGGAAACGATATGTTGACACACTCTATGCTTGTTAAGATCCTTAGTCAGTATTCATTGACATGTGGCCAAGGATATCCCAATCGATTCTATGGTTTGAAGCCTATTCTTACGTACCGCCACAGAAACCTTTTCTATGTTTTCAGCGGTGTGGGAAGCATGTGGACGTCCACAGCGTTTGTCGCCTTCGACACTTACCCTGCCTACTCTGAAACGTCGATGCCACTCAAATTTTTGCGTTCGTGATAATGTATCACATGCTTCAAAATTTCGTTCGTCTCCGTAGCACTTTTTTCAAACGAACACAAAATTTAATATTAAATGTTTTATTTACTGAAGGTATTGAATGTAGGGACTGGACCTCAGGAAATGAGACAAATTGTTTCTAGTTTGCTGTCCGGCAAACATACCTTTAAATAAAAACCTTTGAGATAGCCACAAATATCGTAGATAAATTAATTTTTCCTTTTATCTCAATATTCATGTTTATACGACAAAGAAGATCGGTGAAAAATGCTAAGTCTGAAAGCCATGCTGTATCTTCCTACTTTTCACACTCTGCAGAACACTAGTTGAGCAGTATCATTAATATCAATGCTTTTATCCATTGCCACAAAGCAGAATTTAAACTGGCCAATCTTTTACTCTAACACAGATGTCAAATTTTTATTGAAGGCTTCGACTCTAGAAGTAATCGTTTTTCGAGATAAGGATGTAACCTCAAAATTCTTTCTCTTGTCTGGACATAAAACACCACAAACTTGGAGTTCGCATTATTTAACAAATTCTCCATCACTGAGAAGCCTTGTTACTTTTAATACCAACAATGTATGCTACAATGTAGCTTACATAATGGATACTGTTTACTTTCTGAAAGCATTTTTTCTGCGGCCTTTGAAAATTCTCGAAACAGATTTTCTGGTTTTTGTTTCCTTTCGTATTCAGATATTGCTTCGCAATTGGAATTGTTATGCTTAAAACGTGAAAAGGCAGGAAAGGAACACTGCTTGTAGCAGATGAGAGACACTAGATTACCTTTTACAACTGCAAAACGTAAATCCAGGTCGTCTATCTTTAAAAAAAACGACACTTTAGAGTTCTAATATTTTATAAATATCCACAATAACCCAAACAAACAATAGAAAACAATACTTTTTAATGATTTCATCACTATTCGCACTATCAAATATGTCTTAAGTCTTCTTGAGGCCATGGGCCCTTACACAAATGTAGACCCACCTATGAACCATAAAAGTAGACAGTACCTAGCATAAGTTGCCAAATACTTGTACAAACAGTAACCGGAAGCATACAAATGTGTATGACAGAATTGTACAAATCGGCTCGACCGACTGCCGCCTTTTGACAGAATGAGTAATGTTGCAGTATCGTGATAGGCCTAGGCCTGTACATGTGCGACGATCATCACATGTAGCCAATTGGCATGTCGTCCGAAATTCCCAGGTTTTCGAAGAATACAACCGGTAATAACATTTGGCTGAAATTATTCCAATAATGAACTATCAAGAACGGGACTAAGCCTCCATTGTGGCCGAGGCCTAGACCTTAAGACGTCCTTGCACACGACGTGATTTGTTCACCCTCATTCCATTCAACGATCCTCGTGCTACAACTAATGCATACTGCAAATGTCAATGAAATGAGATGACAATGAACTAATTTTCCGAGCTAATCACGTGCAATCTTTCTCTTTTGGTGCGAGCTGGTTTGATTCTTAACGTTACACTCTAAAGCAACCGGCAGATCTAAAAAGTCTGAGTCCCGATCCAGTGACAAGAATGATACCCGAGTATGCACCCCCTCTTCAAACTTTCGCATTTCGCCAACATGAGGACTTTCAGGCCAGATGGATTTAATGTGCATCAGGTTCGCTACACAGCACCAGGAGTCGAAAACGCTGGCCACTTGCATGGGCCTGATAGAACCTTTAGATGGACCGTAGTTAGTCCATTGCTGCTCTACACGTCTTGGCTGTTTTGAGTTTAAAGGTCATGGTCTACCAATCCACAACAAAGCGCTGTGAGATGAAGAAATGTATCACAAGTGGTATGGAAGAGATTGCAACACATGTACGATTGTGAACAATGATACCATAGGAGCAGTTCAGGCCTCATTTGATCGCACAATTATCCGATTTTACCTCGCATTCATACAACTTTGCTTTCCAAAACTTTGATTCTACCGTCAAGTTCCTTGCAACAACCATCTTTACAAAGACATGTTCTTACTGTGCAGATGGTGGTATTGTTTGGTGTATTCCTACAATGGTTTCTACATTGGAATCATCTAATAGTCTGTGAATCCTTCGGCGACGTCATCGTTTGCATCTCCAAAGAACCGTAATGCAACAACGAGAATGAGTAAGTGAGTGAATATTAATGTTGTATTATTCAGCTACTCGAGGGCTTTTGGCGATGGACTTCATAATTTTGAACCATGGTCAAGTGACGAGGATGACACTTGAACTGGCAACCTCCTTTCCCAACTTCCTTCTTTCCTCTACTCCACAAAAAGTTATGAGTGCTTTTCGATCAACTAAAACATGCAAATCGTTTTTTTCTTCGAAAATTAAATTTATCAAACATAAGTTATAATTAAACTTAACGGACGAAAACCTGCAACATCAATCACAATGTCCAAATACACACATTGAGATCGCCTCACAAAAACTAAGAGAAAGAATTGAGAAACAAATACCTCACTAATTAAATAAATTATACATTTGATCATTGCATTATTATTAGTATATTATTTAAGTTTGTGTATACATGCAAAATAATGAATAATAATAATTTGTTTCAAATTTTTCACGCCTATACAAGCTTATGTGTGTGTGTGTGTGTAATGGGTCCAAATCCAATATAAACGATATATATTTTTGTATGTGGCCCGTGGGATTATAATGTTCTTCTGAAGTGACCCACAAGGTCATTTGAGTTGGATACCCCTGCTTTAAAATATCAGATGTTATTCATGTACCATAGGGTATCAATTTCGTTGAGTACAAAAGAATAAGTTTAATTTCTAAATTAATATATAAAATATATATATACTCCACTTCATTAAAACTTATCTATAACACTTAAAAGTATTTTTTAAATATCAAATTGTTTCAATAAAATTTTTCTTAAAAATACAATCTTATTTTCTTGAATTTTATACCCATCTTATTCTTTTTTTTTCTACATTTCAGCACTAGATATTGATTTTTTAAAATACCTGTTTATGAAACAGCTTCAACCAAAACACCATTTCAGCAACTTGATTATTAGGCAATAAAAACGCTTTCTTACTGATAGAAAAACAGTGTTCTTATGAAGAAACAACTTTTTGAATTTCAAGTTTTAATTTATATCTAAATTTTTAATAGATTTTGTAAACATAAAAATGTGTTATTAATCAAATGAAAGACAGCTTAAAAGTAAGATATTGGTTTATTCTACAATTTTAACTACCACATGAAATATATTAACTTATAAAAACTACATATTAAGAAAATATTTTTTCTAAGCATTTTTCTATCCAATTTTAATACAAAAAATGCACATGTTAATTTTAATACAACAATAAAATTGATTATTATTTTCAGAAAGTACTCAGTTCAGGCACAATATTTTCAACACTCATCCATTCATGTTTTTGTAATATTACAATTATATTCATTAAATACACACAGTTAACAAAAAATCCTCAGGATAAAATTATTGCACAAAATTTATATATGGTAATTAAACTATATAATTATATGATAGATCTTTATATACATTAGAAAAACATACTGCAAACATGCTCTCCTATACATTAATATGGTTAAAAAGCAAAGTCAAAATACTAAGTTAAATTCACCAACATTTATATAACTTGTTTCTCATTCTTTAAATAAATTTTAATTGACAAGATAAAAGATACAGCTGCAGTAATTCCTTCTTCTAGGACGGGGCTAACTATAGTGGGCGGATAGATGGTTACGCTAATTTATAGTTTCAAAATATTAAGATTAATGGATAACATTAATAAATAATTAAAACTCTTTATTAAATGTGTAGATACACGATAAACACAATGCTTCATTTAATTTTAACCATTTTCTTTTCAATAAATGTCAAATTAATAAAATTCAACTAAAAGTTCATTTTCTGAAAAAATTCTGCAGATAAAAATATTTTACCTATTTTTCCTTATATTCTCAAATAAGATTTAATTTTAAACAGAGAGAGAGAGAAGTTAAGAATAACTTTCAACACTCTAAATGATTTAAAAACAGTAAGCTCTAATTTAAATTTAAAATTCATTTTTCTGTAAGAGCAGAAAAGAGAACTCTATTTCAAAAATATCTACATACAACATATTATATTTTTGGTAAGAAAACAAATACATTTTGTAATGCTTACATTAATAATGCTGAATTCTGAACAGATTTTATAAATATATTTCACAGATTTGTTCTAAAGCATTTTGATTTCACTAATAAATAATTAAATACAAAATTACAAACAAAAACAGGACAAATGTTTAAAGAAAACACAATTAAAAACTATGCAATAAATTACATATATGATGAAACAGCACATCTTAATCAGAGAAGATTCAATCAATCACAAAATTAGGGCAACTACATGAACTGTTTTATTTTACTAATGGAAGTACTAAATAGATTTATCTGCTCATTTAAATAAAGTTAAAAGTATTTTTTCTGACACTTCAAAGGTTTGTTTAATCAGTTTTAAGAAAAGGAAGAAAAATTGACTAGGTAAACATAATATAAGGAATTCATAAATCCATTAATTAATCAGTTACTGATAAAATTATAAATTAAAGCTAAATTTTTATTATGTTTGATAAATAATAGCCTTTATAATTTTTTTGTATTTTTAGAGAAAGACAGAGTTATTAAATATTCCACAGCAAATAGCTTATTATTGTTGAATTCTAAAATAATGATTTAATACAATTATAATATAGGCTGCGAACTTAAGAAAAAGAACTAATAAAACAAACAGGGAAAAACCACTTATTAAACAGTTATCTCAAAAACCTTTGTTCATCTGATACAAACAATTTCATCAAAAGAGCAAAGTTAAATGGATTTCTATAAAATCTATTCCTAAAAATTTGCAAGTTTACTCAGCCAAAAATATCACTATTCCATATTTATAATTCTATTCACAAATTAATACAAATATTTGTTTGGGTTTACTAATTATTTATTTGGGTCTTGAAAAGATAAAATTCTTTAAAATTTCTATTAATGAAGAAAGATTTAGGCCTTCAGTTACATTTTTATAACTTCAAAAATACTTCTAAATACATATCATATTTATAAATTTAAAAACATTTAAACTAGCAAGCTAAAAATCAAATTCAGTATGACTAATGAAGAAAATCCAATGCAACTAAAAAAAAGACAGCAATAGTGGAATGACAAAGTCATATTGAGGTAGCTGTCTTTCAATGAAATCTTATGTATATTAGACATTAATATGTTTAAAAATGGACTGCATAAATACATCTGAAATACAGATAACTGACACATTATAAAAAGGCAATTATTTCTTCTAAACTATTACACACATTAAATTTATTTGTACCAATTAGGTATCTTTACAAGAAGCATACAGATCTGACAATATCCATACATGCTGAAATGACAGTAAAAAAATAACTACAACACATTGAAATATTGCCTACTTATTACTTAGTATATATATATATATACTGTATATTTTATGTATATATTTATAAAACATATCATTAAGATATTAGCAACTTTTAAAAATAGCATAATATATATATAAATTACTATTTCACAAATTACAGTTTAAACAGTTTTTACAGTTAGCACCAAGACATATACTATTTAATTTTTCAGGAGAAGAAATTTTAAATGAAAAATGATCACATTTTAATTATCTGTAGACTTTCTTTACTTTATCAAAATCTAAAGTCCTCCAATAACTCAGGGTTACATTCCACTTTATCCAGCCTAGTAACCTAGAAATAAAATATAACAATTTTAGGCTTCTAAACAATTGCTATCAATTTTATGTTCAGTTTACCTAGTTTATACAGCTGATTCAGAGAATGTAGATATATATACACAAATAAATCCTTTCTTTAATGCATACAGATACAAAAAAAATACCTAATATATTATAAAAATTTAAAAATGCTTAACACAGATGCAACTTTATAACTTGCACCACAAGTAAAACCAATAATTTTGAAAGAAAATAAGCTTGAAAAATAATGATATAAGCAACACAATAGTAAATTTACAGCAATATACAAATATCAATATTTTTTTTAACAGTTATAAAAAAATTAGCAGAGAATGATGCACATGCAATGAATTAAATTTCTGCTATTCCAAAGCCAAAAACACGAACTCAATGCAAAAATAACCATTCTTATTTACAATAAAAATCATCATTTTACATAACACATATAAAAAATCATAGATAAACCATTTTTGAAAAGATGTACTCCTGTACCAAATAACATATAATTGTGTCAACAATTGTTTTTATTTTTAGTACAATAAGCAAATCAATCAATCTGCGAATAAATAAATAAATTCATCAAGTTCAAAGTGTTCCATAATTTCATAAATGCTTTAAAAACATGCAATAACCAGAAATATTTAAACACAGTTTTATGACAAAATTATTACAATGTAAATGATTTTATTTCTCTGAATATATAAATAAATATCTAGTATTTTGCCTTTTAAACAAAACATGTTACTTAGTTATACCGCTTTTTAGTATACTCAAATTTCCATGTGTATGTCCGGATTCCTATCAAGGCATAAAATACAAAAAGCTCGGGGGAAGTCAATCACAAGAGAAGAGAATCATTATTGCAATGCAATGTATTCCTCTCTCTAACCACCTTTATTTCAAATATTTTACCAGAGTCAATAATTATTAATGTATCTTATAAAAGTGTTGTTCAAAGAACAGGATGAATAGTAGTTAATCTACATAAATTGAAAATTTTCCCTATCACTATAAAAATAGTTTTCCATCCAAGTCCTGCTGTTTGCCTCATCGAAGCGAGAGGGTGTTCTTGCATGGAATGGGAGAAGTACATTGTGAGTTCGCTCTTGGCAGGGTTACCCTAGACGTGAAAACCATTCCATTATGTCCAGCTAAAATTAGCAGGCATTGCAGCCACAACAGACTTCTACTATTTGGGGCTCTGATCCTTGGATCAACTGAAGCTGCACATTTTCTCCTTCATATGAACTCCTAGACTCTCAATATAGATGCTGCATTGTCCGCCGAGCAGACAAATCAGGAACGAGCTCGAGGTTCAGGAAAGGGCCTCATTCATCAAGTAACTAGTCTCCTCAAGCTTTGAAAATTCTACAGTGTAACATTAATGGTTTATCTACTTTGGCAACTTGAACTAAACTCGACCAACTCTTAGAAATAGCATATTTGAACAAAAAGTTCAAGTAACTGCAATACAGGAGACAAAATTAAAGAAAACTATAACTCTTAAAATAAGAGGTTATAACATCTTTATGGTGGGCAGACACTCCACAGGAGGAGGCATTGCTTTTTTCATTAGGGATGTAAAATACCAGAGTATTGTTTTTTCACTAGATTAAACATCGGATCTTGAAATTTAGGAGTCAAGATATTCTGGAGAGGAAAACTGTTACATATTCTCCATGTTTACCTTCCTCCAAAACAAAAATCATTCACTCATTAATTTTTGTAACTTCATGGATGAAAACATAATCACTCTGGGAGATTTGAATGCAAAATATATCATCTGGGTATATTTTGCAACCCTTCAATTACTGCACTATCTTAATAAACATAAAACAAGATGCTCCAAAGGTATATACCATTAAATTCATCCACAACTAGTAGGCTAATAATTACTCCAGTGGAATTGCAAAAGGCCATTGCATAGAACATTACACAGAATCAGAATTTAGACATTACATAGAATCAAAGTCACTACAATGGGATATAATTTGTATCATTACTGACATCAGATGCTATGACAATAGGAGATTGTTTCATGTACTTAATCATAAATCCTTTCTGATTAGAAGATAGTTCAATACCTATATAATGTTTTAGTCATTTACAAATCTGTATTATTTGGCAATATCAAAGGAACTATTTTTCGAAAAGAGGACCGGCATGATCATCTGCAGTTAAAGTTACATTATATTCTAAGGAAATAAATAAATAGTTGATTCAATTTTTGACTAACGTTGCACTCTAAAGCAACACAAGGGTTATTGGTAAAATACTTCATATTTTTTAACTTGAAGAAAGTGACAAAATTTAGTGGCATATGTTAAAATTCAGGGAAAATTGTTTAACTGTTTCTCAGCTAAAATTGGATTAAGACACGGAGATGCACTATCCTGTCTCCTTTTCAACATTACATTAGAATACATTATTCAAGAATCTGGAATTAGCATAGAGGGGACTATTTTCAATAAATCAACTCAGATACTTGCATAAGTGAATGATGTGGACATAATTGTTATAACTAAGAGGGACCTGAAAGATGCATTTGTAGCATTTGAAAAGTTGGCTCTAAGGAATTTAATCTTAATATAAATACATAAAATATATATAGTTTATAATAAAAATAACACAATTCAGACATTCTTTGATAGAGATTTGAAACAGTGCAAAACTTGTGTTATCTGGGTTCTATAATTGACTCTGATAATAATATTGATGTTGAAGTTAAACAGGGAATACTGTCAACAAATAGATGTTCAAACCTTCTTTAGAATATCACACATAAAGAGAGATACAAAATTACAACTATTAAACATCCAGTCCTGACCTATGCTTCTCAAAGAAAGAAGAAAAAAAAAAAAAAAAAAAAAAAAAAGTCCAATATTGCCATTTGTGACAGAAAGATCATGAGAACCATTTTTGGAGGAATTAAAGAGGGTGATTTGTATAGAAATGCTGAAATTTACCAAAATTCATCAAATTAAATAAAATTATATTTGCAGGGTATATATGCTGCTTGGATACTACTAGCCACATAAGATCTTTAAACATAAACCTATAGGTAGAACTAGGGGAAGACCAAGACTTTGATGGCTGCACTCCATTAACTCTGATTTCAAGACCATAAGGGTATGGAACTGGCAACAAGGAAAACTGCTGGGGGGAATGTTATGGGGAAGGCCAAAGCCCAGTAAGGGCTGTTGAGCTAACAGTGATGATGAAAGTGACAAAGATGATACCCTAAGCTGGCATAACCATTCTCCAAATCCACACTGCCAACGAGAGCCCTTAGAATCGTGTCAAATTTCATTTACATAAGGTTTTCAAAATAGCAGATCTTGAGTGGTGTGGTGCATGCCACTCTCGCCTGCGCCGGGAACTTGGCGGAATGTGGCAACCCTTTAGCATTATAAAAACTAATCCGACAGAAGACTGTTAAGCATTCACTTCTAACCAGCACAGGTCGACTAACGACCGTCGATGTTTTTGTTTTAATTTAATAATTATGTTATGTAAATAAAGTTATGTTTTTTTAGTAAAATGCTAGCCAACAGTCATTTTACAGTGGCACCAACTCACAACTCCCCAGCAACGAGTTTGTGACCATGTCCCCTTGGCTACAAGGAAGTAAACAGTACTTTTGGCCCACGTTATATTTAACTTAACATCCTGCTTGAAAAAACAATTCGAATTCGAGCAACTGCTAATTGACTTTTTATTTAGTTTGGTTTGCACATGACAGGAATATCACATCAGCACAATGAGAAATGCACATTTTTTCATCTTTTGGGATGCCGTAATACAATCGTATTTCTTTTAAAAGTTTTCTTTATAAGTTTGAAAGCATACTTTGCTTTTGTAAGACAACTTGGAAAACAGAACAATCAGCGAAAATAATAAGAAAGAATATAAGTGAAAAGCATAAAACTAGATCAAGAAAATCGCTACAGAAGAAACAAATAAAAATGCTTTGCTAAATGGTATTGGGCCCACACATAAGTTAGGAACCAGTAGTTATTTTTTTTAAAAAAAACTAATGGTAATGAGCTCAACAGTTAATGTCCAATTATTTTTGATCATTGTGTATATTAAATGATAAATAAGAGCTGTTGGAGAAAAATAAACAGTGGAAGTCGAAAATTTTGCGGAGTATAAAAATAATCATTTGAGAGTAAAAACGCAATAAAAAGCTGAAAAGCATGCTGTTCCGTAGTCAAGTGTCTTGGCGACGGAAAGCCTCCTCTTGTACGTCTATTTGGCTGCTGTAAACGCTTACTATTGTAACCCCACTCAAGGCCAAGTGGGGAGAAGACCAATGCTTACGCAAGAGAAAGAACACAAACAATGCGCTCCTAAACGCTATTTAATAAATATATTTAAAATTTAATACAGTCCACATTGCTCATTTGAGTTGTTTAGTATG
Organism: Trichonephila clavata; assembly: GCA_019973975.1. Classification (NCBI taxonomy): domain Eukaryota; kingdom Metazoa; phylum Arthropoda; class Arachnida; order Araneae; family Nephilidae; genus Trichonephila; species Trichonephila clavata. The sequence continues at coordinate 117,403 of BMAO01020663.1, read as the reverse complement.
ACTCCGAACATTTGGTCCTAGCAACCCGGAGTTATCAACGATTGTTTAATATTCTGAAGGAAAAAAAAAGAAAACGCGAAGTAAAAACTATGGAATCTGTAAGGTTATTGAACCGCAGGCACGGGAACTTGAGAGGGCAGCTTATGAAGCTCGCGAATGCACTTGCCGAAGAAACCCCCACCGACCTCGCTGAACTGCAGGCGAAACTCGACTTTATCGTTAAATTACAAGAAAAGTTTGAACTGTTGAAAGAAGAATATTACCGAGTTGTTCCGGAAGAGGAATTTGAAGATATTGAAATCTCGCTCGCAGAAATGGACGATGAGATCCAAAAGATAGAGGTAAGTCTAAGAACCTCTATCAATAAATTAAATCCATGCAATTTCAGTGTATCTTCGGACTATTCGAATGATAATAATCGGCCAAAAAAGTCTTCGATAAAATTGCCTGAAATACCTCTGTCGATATTTAATGGCAAGTTTGAAGAGTGGAATATTTTTAAAGACCAGTTCGAAACTTTGATTCACAAAAATCCAGAACTGTCTGAAAATGATAAACTCTTTTATTTACGCGGCTCATTAAGAGGTGATGCCAAAACTATTGAAACTTCTGACGATAGTTATATTTCATTATTTAAAGCCTTAGAGAAAAGGTATGAAAATCGCAGAATTATTTTTGATTCTCATATTAAAAATATACTTAATTGTCAAGCTATAAGGCATGAATCTGCTAAAGATTTTCTTTATTTATTAGATTGTATAAATAAAAATCTCAGATCATTAAAAACTTAAATCACAATTATCACAACTCCTTCAGAGAGGTGGAATGAATTTGCACAAATGTGCCTCAGTTTAATGAGCAGGATATATTCCCCTTTGGCAGAGTGAGTGAGCGAATATTAACGTCGCACTGATTAGCAACACGAGGGCTTTTGGCTACGGTCTGCGTAAATTTGAACCATGGTCAAGTGACACGGACGACACCTGAGCTGGTACCCCCTCTCCAAACGACCACACCACACCAATGGGAGGATGTTTGAGCTCTCGACAGATTTAACGTGCATCGCTCCCCTACACGGCGGATCTTTAGTGGTACTAGGATTGAACCCATGACATGCTAGCCATGATCCGATGCCTAGACCACTCGGCCTCCCATTTGACAGAAACTCAGAGCAAATAAATACAGTTAAGATATTAGGCCTACTGTGGAACAGTTTTAGTGACACTTTTACACATATAAGGTTAGTGTCAGGAAAACTCGCTTTACTAAGAGGGATGTATTATCGCAAATCACTCGCATCTATGATCCCCTCGGACTTCTGGGACCTGTCATTGCTAAGGCAAAAATATTCATACAACAGCTGTGGTTGCTGAAGCTAACACGGAATAAAATTCTACCTTCAGAACTCTCCCAGCAATGGGACGCCTTTATCGATACACTACAATATTTAGAAGCCATCAGTGTGCAAATATGTGTTCTATTAACTAGTGTTAAATCTATTATTGTGCAAGGTTTTGCTGATGCCTCTTCAAGGGCCTATGGTGCTGTAGTTTACATTCAAGCTGTGTCCAAAACAGGGGAAACAAGAAGTCAACTACTCTGCAGTAAATCACGTGTGGCACCGTTGAAGATGATGACCATTCCAAGACTTGAATTGGCAGCATGTCTCCTTCTTGTGAAGCTCACTAACAAAGTCCTTGCAGCTCTAAAAGAAAGAGTTGATTCTGTGAAGCTGTGGACAGACTCATCTATCGCCTTGTCATAGATTAACACCTCTCCTCATTTGCTGAAAACATTCGTTGCCAACAGTTTCCCAAATCCAACAGTTGTCGAAGGACTTCCAGTGGCGACACATTTCTTCAGAGTGCAACCCCGCAGATGCTCTTTCCCGAGGTTTAGATGCAAAGACCCTTGCAGCTTGTGAACTCTGGTGGAGTGGACCTGGACCTTCAACCCTAGACATTTCAACGTAAGATGCTGTGGAGATCCCCATCATTTCATCAGACAAACTCTACTGTGCTGAACTAAAAACTGTATCCAAAGTGACTTTAACAATCCATAACTCAGACTTTTTTGAACATTTGCTAAATTTAACTGACTTACAAAATTTAATTCGAATTTTAGCATTTATTTTTAGGTTTATATACAACTGTAGATATGAGAAGAAAACAGGTTTTCTTTCGACAGAGGAGTTTGCCAGAGCAGAAGGTTGGTTATTTAAAATCCTTCAGGTAAGACATTTTGTTACTGAAATTGCTGCTCTGTCTAAGGAATCTTCAATTCCTCACTCAAGCAAAATTAAATTCTTAAATCCTTTTATGGATAAAAAGGGTGTAATTAGAGTAGGAGGACGGTTAATTCAAATTTGAATTATGACCAGCGGCATCCTATCATTTTACCTGCAAATGACAAACTAGTTAAAATGATATTTCAATATTATTACAAACGAGATTTTCATGTTGGGCCACAAGCCTTATTAAATACAATTCGTCAAAAATATCGGCCACTTAATGGCAGAAATATTGCGCGACAAGTGGTGCATGCCTGTGTAAAATGCTTTAAAAATAAACCAATTATCTCTAAACAAATTATGGGAGATCTTCCTACTGAGAGAATAATACCTAGCATTCCTTTTTCTAATGTAGGTCTAGATCTGTGTGGACCATTTTTAATAAAATATAAAGGACAAAGAAAGGGCATTCTCAATAAAGTGTATGTCACTATATTTGTGTGTATGGTTACTAAGGCTGTGCACTTAGAATTTGTATAAGACTTAACCTCATCGGCCCTAACCGCGACTTTAAAAAGATTTTTTGCTCATCGTGGCAGAAGTTCAACAATTTTCAGCGATAACGCTACAAACTTTGTTGGAGCTTGCGCAGAACTGAAAAAGCTTGAAAAACTAGTTTCAAAATCTGAAGATATTTTAAATTTCTTAGCCTCTGAGGGCACTAATTGGAAATTCTTGCCTCCTCGAGCTCCCAACTTTGGTGGCCTTTGGGAGGCAGGAGTTAAGTCTTTTAAGTATCATTTTAAACGAGTCACAGGAACCGCACAATTAATGCTTGAAGAATTTCTCACAATAATTATTCAAATTGAATCCATACTGAATTCTCGACCACTTACCCCTTTATCTACTGATACAGATAATTTCGAAGAGCTCACTCCTGGGCATTTTTTGATAGGAAAACTGCTCAATTCTCTCCCAGAAGAAAATTTATTTGACAAAAGGGATAATCTCCTTAATAGGTGGCAAAGGTGCCAAAGGCTAGTATAAATCATGTGGAAAAGATGGCAAAATTCTTACTTAAGTCATCTACAACAACGCAGCAAATGGCTATTTAAACAGCCAAATGTATTACTAGGTATGCTAGTCCTATTAAAGGACTCAGAAATTCCAGTCTGTACTTGGCCTATGGGTAGAATTATAAATTCTATCCCAGGCACTGACGGAAACGTCAGAGTTGTAGATATAAAAACTCCAAGGGGAGTATTTAGATGCTCAATTTCTAAAATAGCTATATTACCTATTGGGGATAACCATGTTTCATCTGTCTCATAATTATCTATCATTTATTGTATTTGTATATCATATCTGTATTTTAGTTTTTTAGATGTTTTTGAATATTTTTTGTGTATGTTTTTCATTTATTCTGTGTATTGAAATCTTTGTAATATTTCAACGCCCGGCGGGATATTCCGTAGTCAAGTGTCTTGGCGACAGAAAGCCCCCTCTTGTACCCCTATTTGGCTGCTGTAAATGCTTACTATTGTAACCCCACTCAAGGTCAAGCGGGGAGAAGACCAATGCTTACGCAAGAGAAAGGACGCAAACAATGCACTTTTAAACGCTATTTAATAAATATATTTAAAATTTAATTCAGTCCACATTGCTCATTTGAGTTGTTTAGTACGACTCCGAGCACATGCATTTTATGAGCAAAACGTAAACATTGCCAGGTAATATTTCTCTCAGAATTTCATTGAATAATATTGGACAACCAATGCTAGAAATCCAATTTTTAAGATTGTGAAAATTTAGAGATTAATAATTTTAGTGAGCCAAATTTTTGTTATCCTAAATAAAGCTGGATAATAAAGAGGTTTTTTTTTTTTAAAATACCATGTTTAATTGTAAACTACAGGATGGCTAAACTGAATTAAATAAAACTTACAACTATATATACATACACTAAATACACATATATTTATATATTAGATACATTACACCACTTAAAAATTGAATTAAATTATAAATTCAGAATCTTAGAAAGTATTGTCACAAAAAAAATGCTATAGTAAAGGAAAGTATATAACTGAACACAATATTGCTTTACAAAGTGCACCAGATGAATAAAATGAAATCAATTCAGAAATGCATTGTAGGTTTTACAATCTCAGTATACTAAATTTCAAAACATAGCTTAATATTATTATTATTATTTTGCAATTTTGAGCCCATCTGTAATACATACAAATATTGCATTATTTATATACTATTTTATAACGTTTAATATTTTCTATAAGATTGGATTTTGTACTTGAATGCAATTTATATTATATATGTACCTATTTTTACAAAAGTTCAAAACATAATTTCTTAACATTTTTAAAATTTGTTGCCATCTTTGTAGATAAAATTGTTATGTAAGATGTTTTGTTTCTACACTGTTAATTATTCATGACACTTGAGAGCACTGCTCCATGACAATCCTTACTGAATGTTAAAGCCCATAACTATGTAGTAGAGTATATGTAAGCACCAGTATACAATTGTGGACATTAAATTGAGCATGATGGTTGTTAAATATTTTAGACAAAAAATAATCAACATATACTATTATGTTTAGCTGGGCAATTGCTGAGTTGATAATGTGGTTCATTTGACTCAATTGTTTGACCAAGCAACTAAATGATTAAAAACAGATTGCTTGTTATGAAAACCAATGATCAATTTTTAACACATAAATTAATCGTTTATTTAACAGATAGTTAAAGATAAGATGCATTTCCTTCTGATTAGTGAAAATTAAAATGCATACCCATAGAATGTTATTATGAACTGTATTTGAAAATAAGTTTGATTTTACAATTGAGATAAAACTTTACATTTTAGCAATAACTTAATCAAATGTTCATGTTATATGCATAAAATGTGTATTAAAGTCGAAATAACTCATGAATTTAGCACCATCACAGGACTAGTAATCAATACTTTTTTTAAATATATTTTTTTTTAACTAATGCAAAAATTAAAGTATTAAACTCAAGAATCAAAAGTAAAATATTCTTAAACATCTTTAATGACCTTTTACTTCTCTCAGTGCCAATAAGATTAAATATCATGGATAAGATTTCAATGCCATTGTTAATCTAATTCATATAATGGTTAGTGGAATATATATGAGTTAATCAACCTTAAAACACTGTAATGCAAAATAGCATAACAAATACTAATATTGGATATCTATTATATCCTTTTGTTAATATTAAATAGTTGTCAAAATGTTTCATATAAAATGTAATCTACTATGAGAATGTAATTGAACACACAAAACTGGTTTTCAAAATTTCTGCTCATCTGAAGAGAAATTAGAATATTCTACAAATATAAAAAAATATGAAACGTTTAGTACAAATTGAACAATAAAAAAAAAAAAAAAAAAAAAAAAAAATAGATGCAATAAAAAACATTTTTTAGATTTTAGTTCAAGTGAGTAGATATTACAACATTTTAAGTTTAAAACTACTACTTGGTTTTGATGTCACAAGTTACATTAACGTATAATGTAAAATATTTTAAAAAGCACATTAACAACAAAAGCTCTAACATTTCTTTAAATCTGAATATAAAAATGAACTCACCATTTAATCTTCAATACATGATTACATGTTGAGCGGTGTGTCAGTGAAAAGGCAGGTAGCTGACATTACATCTGGGAGAATAAACTGCAGTGCCAGTCTCAAAGATTTTTATTATTAGAAAATAATTTCAAAGAGAATTAATCAAAGGTTAATAGAAAAATGTTACTTCTTCAAATAACAATTACATCAGTAAGTAATCACATAATAGCAGTAATTTGAAATAAAACAAAACTGATAGTTCTGAAAGAATAATATAAAAAAGATAGTGTATTTGAAATACAAATCAGACCAATTACATGCACCTCTTATACCTATTTTGATTAAATTATGAAATGTTAAAAATTCCTTGTTTATTCAAAATGACTAGAAGATAAATGTAGTCAAGGAAATTTTATGTTGCACAAAATGTTATACAACTTTACATAGGTAAGTATTTCATTTTTTATTGCCAAAAGACTGCAATACTTAACAATCACAAGACTAGAAAAATAAAATCATATATTATATTAGATGTGTTCAAAATAACACTTTATACACTGAATAAGTCTAATAATCATAACTTTGAAAAACAAAATAACTATCACATAAATATAATCTTATGTTTAAACTTTTATTCATTATTACTCTGTTAATATTAACAAACATTTGTTGATTAATGTTAGGGGGGGGGGAATGAGAGTTACTCCTTTATACATATCAGTTACTTAAAAATAATTCAATCAAATGGACTTACAATCTACAATTTTCTATTCTAAATCAAGATTCACTGGAATGTGATAAACGTAACTAACAAAGCAAGTGAATCTTCAAATGCATAACACATAGTACAAAATACTACTATGAGCAAATGTATGAATTTAAAAGAAGAAAAATTATTCAATTGCAAAGTAAAATATATATATATATTTCTTTTCTTGATAACATGGATGGATGGAAGACTAGACCCATTATAATTTTCCTTTAATGCTATACAAGCTCTTGGAATCAGCTACTTACAGCAATGAGAGCAATACCGGCAGATTTCAGTTTGGGTTTATGATCAAAATGCATAGTGATTTCTCTAGAGACTGCATTCTGCATATCAGTATTGTGAGCAATGTCAGCCTAAAATGAATTAAATATATTAAGAGTAAGTTTTTTTGAACAGTCAATTCTTTAAAAATACAGTACACTGTATTCTTTAATTTTAAAATTACTTTAAATTAAAAATCATTCATATACCATCCTATAAAATTCACCAATTTCAAAAAAGGTTTTATAACTTAAGTTTAAAATATGTTTTAAAATGGAATATCATAATCAAGTAATTTTAAAATTTAAGTATCAAAAAATTAAATTTGTGCAAACACTTCTCAATAATAATGATAGAAATATCATTTATAATGATATAAGAATTAAATTTGAATTCCAAAGCAGATTTATCACAACTTCAATTCTTTTTTAGGGTTCCATTAGTAAAATGATACCGTATTGTGCGGTAAATCTAAAATTATGTTATGAATAGTATTTGTTTATTATTGGTGAAATAGTAAACAATTAATATTGTACCTTTTGGTAATCTGGCAATGTGTAATATTATCTTTGGTAATCTGGCAATCTTTGTAATTTATTTAGTTGAGTAGAAAGAATAAAGTTGTCCATTGACTATGAAAACACTTGGAGTACTAATTTTACTTAAAACTCGTTAGATACTTTGCAAGCTAACTGAACCTATTACTTTAACCGTAACACACACATTTTTTTAAATACATTTAACTATTCTCAAAAAGTTTTTTCCATATTTTATAAATAAATTTAAAAGGATAACTTCAAAGTTAGAAAATGGTAGACAGACACAATAAAAATTTTATAATAAAATTAAATTAAGTACATGAAATGAGTACTTAAAAATTTTTTGCCATTGGAAAAATTGATTTTGGGAGAGCAAAGTAAACAAGGTCAAAGAAAGAAAACACAATAAAATACATTTTATCTGCACTTGGAATTTTTAAAAAAAATTAAAGTAAAAAACAGGATGTAGCAAATTTTAATGAGTGAAAACTCATTTTTCTGATATGCAAAAAAATATGTAATGACAAAGATTCAATATGGTATGAAATATACTATAAACGAATAGTAATAGCACTTATGACATCTGTTGCAACACAATAAAAGCAATATATGGATTACACCAAAAGAGTTTATTCCGATTTAAATTTATCAATGAATAGATAAAGCATAATGAAACAGTAATTCACAAAATACATATCTTGAACAAACTGAATGTTAATTTACAAAAATAATTTCCAAATAAATTCGCTTTTCTTACAAAATGCAATATTTACAATGCAGCAATCAAAATTTCTTGTTTATTAACTATAGAGTTATAGACAGTAGCCTATCTAACATATCAGCACTCAAAGAAAACCTTTTTTTGACAAATTTTAATGATGCTTCACATAAAATTCTTTCATCAGAAATTTTCTCAATGATACAAAACAGGAAACATATTTCATAATTTAATCCTGAAAAACATTATTTCAAACTGTTTGATACGGATCATTTAATAGCTTGGTAAAAAATTTAAAAGCTTTGATTCTTTTAATGAGTTAAAAGCCTTTGATGATGGGCAAACAAGGTTCTTGTATTATATTTGTCATTATGCTAAACAACATTTCTTTATAAATGCATAACATTTCAAGTTATGCACAGATAAAATAGAGTTGTGTACAAAGTATAAGAAATTAGTAAATTAAATAAGAAATTATTTTTTATGATTTTCATATTAATTAACATTAGAAGCAAAATTCATTGTTTGAATATAAAAGAATTTTAAAATCAAGCTATCTTTTACATTTAAGTCCAAATTATAATGATATTTTAAAAATAAATGAGTCTAAAAGAAGTAGATTTCCCATCAAGGATTTTATTGGTTTTGTCATCATAGCATAAAAATTACTGAAAAATTGTGTTACTCATATGAATTCCGTAAGCCTGAATGAAAATCAGATAACAAATTTGCATATTTTTCCTACTTCTACCACATACATTGAAAAGACTCCAGTCCAATTATTTAATGTATTCAACTCCAATTAATTTGCAAGACAGTCTTGCAGGTACTGTTCTTAAAATCGAGGCTCAACAGCAACCAATATTAAAAATGATTGTTAAATAACATACATTAATACTAACAGTCAAACAAAATTTTGCTAAACAGGAATTGACAAATCAAACAAATTCAGAACTTCAATTAAAAAAAAAAGAATAAAATAAGTTTAATGAGCAAAATACTGATAAGTTATACTATAAAAATCAGAATACAAAAAGTATGAGACATTTAAATCTAACATGTATAATTTAAGAAACAAAATGCACTTACACGAACCCAGGGGTGCTCTAAAACTTCAGCAGCAGAATATCGTTCCACAGGATTCACCTGAAGCATCATTGTAATCAACTCCTACAAGATTAAATGACATTAAAAAGCTGCATTAAATTAAGGCAGGTTATTATTTTTAATGAAATGTATGCCATATGCAAATTACGTATGCAAATTAAATAATTTAATTAACAAGGCAAAATATTATGAAATAGAAAACCTTAGCTGAATCAGAAATATCATCCCAAAATGGTTTGGTGAACTCATACTTTCCAGCCAATATTTGGTCAAACAACTCAACTTGATCATTATTTCGACTAGAAAGAGAAAAGAAAGCATCTTATAAAAAACACATCAAATGAGATTTAAATAATTATTAAAAGATATAAAAAAAAAATTGCTACACAAGTCTTTATAGATACATGATGAGTATTAATTTTCTTGAAAGCAGATTTTAAATTGCATCAATAAAATTAAAAAAAAAAATTATGTAAAGCAAAATAAATGTAGAGAAAATAGATGTTTCAAATCGAAAAATTAAATACTAGGCTTAAATAAGTTACGGAAAAAAACTAAACAAAAGAAAATCTTAAAGTGCCCATAATATTACCTAATTATATAAAAAGTATAAATGAACCAAAAAATAATTTCCATTGATGATATGTTTTTTAGGACTTCTAAGAAAAGCTAATCTGCTTTTGTGACAATCCTGATCATTTTGACTACCTTGAAGAAGCGAGGGTCTTATGTGAAACTTGGCATGAATTTATACCATACTTACACAAATGAAGAATGTAAGGGCTATTGTTGCATGACATGAGGATTAGTGGAACCGCAGCATATGTGGCAGATGTGTGTGATCACAGCACAGTCTAAGTAGAAATTAGCCTTACCTGTTCATAAAATATGAGATGGCAAGTACTCATTCAATTGCATCTTTTCCAAAAAATTCGAGAATCAAGATATGCAAAATGATCTTAACAGTTTTGATTATTGTCCAATGTGCATCTTGTAAGGGTGTAACTTAAGAATTTTGTGACAATTTATGCACACGGTTGGCCATGGAATGTCCAATGCTTATGCTACAAAACAGACTTACAGTAGCATATGAAGAACTCAGATGTTGCACAATTGCAACTTCTTCCAGAATGGTTGACTTAAGGCCGTATCACACGTACATTTTCCGCGCAACTTTTTGACCAACTTTTCACCCTATCTGAGGGTGAAGGGTTGCCGTAAGCAAAACTACATGCTCTGACGTCAGCCGCGCTCTTTCTCCATATAGAAAATCGGTGAATAATATTCAAGCTTCGAAAACGACTATCCAATATTATTTCTTTTATACCGCTCGAGCTTTTATTCACGAAATGAGGGTGTTTCAGATTCCCCAGGTATGGAAACTTTTCAATCTCATCGATTAAAAAGCTCTCCATCATTTTGCTCCATTTTATTAAAATCTTCTTGGACGGGCAAACGCTTGACAAACTCGAGGCTGCCATCTTGTTTTCGCGAAGGAGACGAAGAATCATATTGGCTGAAATTTGGAGCAATTTTAATTTCAAACAACTTTTTGTGCTCACTAGCAAAAAATGGTTCGAAAGCCATTGCTATGGCAACGGAGTAAAAATTGCACAAATTGGACCAAAATTGCTCCAAACGTACAACTCAAATCCGATCAGTAGAAGTGGAGTTACTAGCTTCCAAAACAGAGTCAACAGTTTAATTCACCCTGAGAAAAGTAGTAGAATTGGACAGCTAATGTCTGGAAAGGTAATAGAATATACAATAGTGCAAGAGACTATATGAATGGAAAGCAAATGAAAGTAGTTCAATATTATGACGAATAATGTAACAGTAATCAATAATATTTAGTAGTATGAAAAATTTAAGTACATTTGATCATGGGCGAATTCTCAGGTCTGGGAAGAATATTGGGTTTTTCTATCTTAGAAGTGATGCAGGCACAGAGATATAGCTACAACATGTGAAGGATGCACTTTCTCACTGATTTGAGTAAAACCATCCCTGAAAGGGTCAATTACTGTGGACAAAAGCATGGGGGGGGGGTCAGTAGAGTCATTGGAAGTTAGCTTGCATTGCAACAATAAGTGCACAGCCTGCCTCCCCTAAAAATTCAATAAATCAATCTACAATTCAATCCTGGTACACTAAAAAGTTTTGACAAACCTATCAGAGTAACTTTCTTGCTATGGGATGCAGAAGTAACCAACCATCTTGAGAGATAGATATACTGACTCCGCTGTACATGACACAATGGTTGGTATGGGACTGAAATGTGGGATCCAGATATGTGGGAAAATGTTGCCTAGATTAACAAGTATTGATTGATACATGTACCTTGCCATTAACATGTGCAAGTACAATATTTACTCTATGAAGCAATATAACTTTCTTGCCAGTAGGGTAGCTGGTGGGTGCAATAATCTCGTCTGTTTACAAGGTCTATATTGGAGAGCTTGGTATATCTGAAATCGTTCTTCACAGGTTAACATCATGGCTACAATTTGGATGACCATATGCTTCTCTCTATTAAAAGACAATGCTATGTGTCATAACTCAAATTGTAACTAAATGATTTGTTAAGGACTTAACAGACATGACTTAGCTTACACAAACATCTAGATCACTTAATCTCAATTTCATTGGCACATATTGGATGCTGTTTCAGATAGATGTTTCACCCTCTAATCTAACTCCATGTCATTGATGGATTCTCAAAACTTCTGGGGTGTGCTTTGTGGAGTTCATGCAAAGATGAATCACTACCTTTTGTTTCGCTGTAGCTTGTTGTTTCATAAAATCCAGATATGGAGATAATACACACTTTTTATAGAAATATTTACAGTTATTTTACATTTTTCATATAATAAAAAGTGGATTGAGAAATAAATTACACCTTTGAAAGTATTGTGAATATTTAGAGTTTGAATTTTAAAATGAGCTTGCCTTCTGATGAAGGGGAACAAAGACATGCATCCAATAGGTTTCCTTTTTACAGTATTAATGTCCAAAACCGTGGAATTGTAAAGTTGCAGTTAGGATAGCAAGCATGGGAAAAAGTAGGAAACACTTTAAAGAAGGTGAAGCTAAAATTACATGACAAAAGACTGATTCAATTGCTTTTACACTTATAATTGTAGAAATAATTCAGCTCAATTGTTTATCAGCATATTATCCTCCATAAAAAGAAAACTAAGACAAATGTAATTTTAATCATGATTGGGGACTCTTTTTACCCCAACTATTGGTCAAAAGTTAAATGTATACATATCTGCTTAAAAAATTTTACTCTTCTTTCAAACATAAAGTAAATTTTCCCTTTGAACTAAGCTATTGTTTCCAAAATATTTTAGCAGCACTCATTTTTCTTCAAAAATAATTAAAAAATTTCATTACATTGAAAGGAGAAAACATCCTTTCAATCTAAAAATATTCTAAGGAAGAAAAAAAATCAACATTAACTTCTGTGTTTTCTAAATAGAAATACGGATTAACTTTAATGAACAAATATGATCATTAAGCCCAACTATATATATTTTGGAACATTTAACCAAATTTTTTGAAAACTTACCTTACAAAAGGAGGAAACCCACAAAGCAGGATGTAAGTAATAACACCAGCTGCCCAAACATCAACTTTTAAGCCATACCTATACATATAATGTTTAATTTTTAAAAACCTAGCGCACATTAATATATTAGATTAAACTATACAAAAGAAATAAATTGGAAACATACTTTTTGAAAGACACTTACGGGGGAAATTACACTTTTAAAACTTCAACAAATCAGTGTTTCTAGAAATGAAATTAATTTCACACATTCTAAAAATACAGGATAAATAATAAACTTTTCAATTCAAAGTTATGCAATCTCTATACTCAAATTCAATTCATACAAATTTTTAACAGAAGAAACAGAGGGGAAGGTTGGGGACTTTGAATGTTTTACCAATAATTTGTGTTAAAATAAAATAAACAAAACATACTTTATTTATAATGATTCAAACTATCCAACTATTATAACACATTTAAGAGACAATTCAATATAAAAAATTAGAATACAGCCTTAATTTTGTTTTACTGCATCAATTACAATATAATTTAATTTTGAACATTTCAGTAACACATAACTCAGCTAAAAAAATTTTTTTGTGACAAAAGATTCAGAGTTCAAGAAGGCCCTCATGAGATATTTTAGTTAAAGTATTCCTTCATAAGAGAACTTGACCCAATATGGAACACTTTTCCAATTAGAAAAATGCTTCCATATTATGATCATATTCTGATTTCACTAATACAGAGAAAACATTACTAGCATTTATTACTTAGTGTTTTACTACTTTTCCAACTTTTTCCACATGTGTTAAATTTTATATTTCTTCAATACATTATCAAGATAAGTATCAAATGTATGTTTAAACTTAAAACTGCGTGTTTACGGAAACTTTAGAAACTTTGAAAAAAAAATGCATTATAAAGAAGCATTTGTATGAGCTTACACTAAAATGAAGATATTCTACTCTTCATAAAATTTGGCATGTTTTGACTGTGTTTAACATTAGGCAAAAGCAGCTTAAACCTCTATAAACTTTTAACTTTTTTGAGGGAAATAATGTTTTGGAAAGTTTTATAAATTTTAATAAAATAAGCACCCAAACAGGTGCATTAAGTCTAAGAAACTTATCCATTGCCAATCACCAATTAAAATTTTACATCAGGAATTTCATTACAGTAAATTTTTATACATTATTTTATAGGAAACATTTTCTCAACATAACTTTTATGTAAGTGGATTCATCTGACATTATTTTTTATAATTGTCCAAAATACTATCAATAGCAGATTAGATAATATTTCATAAAACGAAATTTTCTACACATTTTCAAAAATTCTTAAACTAATTAAAAATCACATAAATAAAAACAAAAATAAAATTATGAAACAAGTAAAACCTTAACATATAAAATGCTATAAATAACTGGATTCCTTCTTAAAACCTTCAATCTGAAATTTCATGCAATCATCTATTGATTAGAAATATTCAAATTGATTTTTACACAACTCTATGAAGCCATTTATAAGTTACTAATTTTTAACTATCAATCATGCCACAGTTTTAGAAAAAGACTAAATGTTATAAGAAATTTATTGTTATTATTTTTTAAATGAAAATGCTTCTTTTCAGAAATAACTATTATTTTATCATCAAGAAATAATACAAACAGTGTTTTACAGTAAACATTACAACAGAATTCAATATTTGAAAGGCAAAAAAATGCTTTCAACTGATTTGATAAGTTTAATTCATTTCTAGAATGTGAAATTAACTTAGTCACACTAACTTTAATTAATCCAACTTCTATATTTCTTATAAGAAAAGTCTGCTTAAAATGAAAACTAATGAATTTTGATTTTAACTAGCTGCACTTAATCGACTTCTAAACAAGAATTCAAAAAACACTTCCTTCTATTTCTTGCAAATATTTTTATAGAATATATAATTTTCAAATGTGTAAAATGCCTTGGAAATTTATTTTTAATTTTTTCTTTCTTGAATACACAGTTGGTTCTTACTTTGTCAAAAACTTTACAAGCTAATTGTAGTTTGCAATTTTTAAAACTTTATTCTTTCAAAATCATTTAATTGAGAATAAAACTTCACATGCAAAAATTTCACAAATTACTACAAAAGAATTCAAGTAATTATAACCAATACATCAAATGATCAAAGACAATATTTCCCTATTAGAGATTAACTTCCAGGGCAAAAGTAACACTATTCAACTTTTTTTAAAGGTTAAAAAAAAAAGTGATACATTTTTCACTTTTTATAGAAGCCTGCATTTAAAAATTCCTGTCTTCTGAAGAACATTTAAACAGTTCTATATGTAATATTCAAAGAGTGTTCTACTCAGAATGTTCTATGGATATAAATCATAATACAGTCAGTATTTTCAATAAAATTAACCAACCTACAACTCAAGCAACCAGTGCAGGTAATTTGCTAAATGCCATTAATTTATAATAGTGGTTTGACAGTACAGTTTGAATGTGTTAAAAAAACTTCCATTAAACTAACATTTCTTAAGAAATTACACATAATTGTGCAGAATAATTTTTATGAAATAATCAAGAAAATTAGCTTAACAAAATAGTTTGCTAAAACATTTTGAACTAACGGGCAGGTTCACATGAAACCCGTATTATTTTGAATTCATTCTCAATCTAAATATAATAAAAAACTGTTCTACAAGCAAAATTTCTTCAGAAGTTTAAGTATCTAAATAAATCACTCGTGAATAATTTAATATTATTATTTTATTCTCTTTGAGCCATAAACAGATACCAATTTGGTCCATATGTTATAAACATCTTGAGTTTTAAATGATGTTCTTTTTTTTACAATTGTACAGGGGTTAAGGGAAAAGGGAGAGAGACCCTTAATAACTTTCACAGTTAAGTAATTTTCCAATAAATATTACCTCCACCCACCCAGGAAATAAGTATAAAACAATGTTAATAGTTAATGTTTTAAATATCATCAGAATGAGTTTCAGAAATATTAAAAAAAAATTAAATTAAATTAAAAAAACACACATGTTAATAAGGTTTTAAATTATAATAATTTGCACAAAATTATTCAATTATACATTTTTCTGAAACTTTCTCTTGATGTTCAAGTATATTAATATGAAAGTCATTTTAAAATGGGATTTAAAAAAAAAAACTGAATAATTATCCTTTTTCTATGTATTAATATCACATAAGTAGTTGATAGTAAATTAGTATAGAAGCCCCATAACAAGATTTGGTTTTGATCAGATTTTAAATTTTTGAAGTACTGGAGGAAATTGTATGAATATTTTGATTTGTGCCTTTTAAACACATAATCCAAATATTTAAAAAAATTGCCAGCTGGGTGGCATAGTTGGTCTGTTGCTGGCCCTGTACGCCTAAGTTTGCGGGTTCCAAACCGGCCCAAGCCTGTGGAATTTCATGATGCAGAAAATCGACAGCATACATGTCGTATGATTATGCGGCACATTAAAAATCTTAGAGAGCCTTGTCTGGCTTGGGTGCTCTCAGAAAAATTTCACATTGTAAGAGTTCAGATGCCCTCTGAGGAGAAAACTGGGCAGAAAAATTACATTGTGGCGACTTGTATTCCACCCATATGGTGCCACACTAAAAAGTGATACCAGTTCATAGGATTGTACTAGGTCTGCAATGGTAAATACACATCCACACCCCATTGGAAAGAAAATATTTAATACACATTTTTTTTCTATACTTTTAGAAGTAGAAAATAATTGTTTATACACTGACATAAAGATCTCAAGAAGTTAGTTTATTTTCCAAATGTAAGCTGTGGTTAATGCCAAATGCTTATGTAACATTTGGAGAACCATTTTTTACCCTTACTCAATAATTCAAACTTTTAGGAAAAATTTTATGAAGCTTCAAAATTTAAGCTTATTTCATGATAAAACAGTAAAAAAAAAAGGGGGGGGGACATTCATAATAAGGAATTTCTTTGGAGAAGATAATCAACTACTAACAATTTAGACTCCTTTGAGCTATATAAGCAGTGATGCAAAACACTTTCTTCTTAAAATTTTAATTTCATGCTTAAGAATTTCTTTCACAGATTGCCTTTTGCCAGGTTTTTGAAAAAAAAAATCAGATATATAAAACTAACTAGCTAAGTGATGCATCTCTCCAGAGTAAAAAA
This sequence comes from Trichonephila clavata, assembly GCA_019973975.1. Classification (NCBI taxonomy): domain Eukaryota; kingdom Metazoa; phylum Arthropoda; class Arachnida; order Araneae; family Nephilidae; genus Trichonephila; species Trichonephila clavata. Next base: position 100,426 of record BMAO01020663.1, on the reverse strand, counting down.
TTTTGGGGGAATATCACAGTCTGTGTCAGACAGTCATTCTTCATCGAATACCTTTATAAAGTATATGTAACACATAATCATACTATTAAAATACTCCATTTATGGTTTCTAACAACAAAAGATGTTAAACTCAACAATTTATTACATACTGCCATATTATTTTGGAGAATCTTTGACTGAAATTCAAAAATAATAAATCAGTTGTAAAACAAGTATAAAATAAAATGTAACATAACACATCATAAAAGTACCTCTTTCCTTGATTACCTCTGTACAATACAATGTATTTAATTAAATTTATTATACTTTCTTCATTTTTTTTTGAAAAACCTTTGACGAAAATTCAAACATAAATTAGCTTTATTATCAAATAAAATTCTTTCTTTGATTTGACATTGATAAGTAACAAGAGGGTGCCAGCAGATTTTCTTTAATTCACTTCCAGTATTTGAGAAATCAGTACATTACTGAATTTTCAAAAATTGTAGCATGCATACCCTGTTTCTGCAAGAATTTCTGGAGCAACATATGTTGGTGTACCACACACAATGTACAGTGGCTCTTTCACTTCAACAGCCAAGCCAAAGTCTCCTAATTTTAATGATCGAATTCCATTATCCCGCTCAACAACCTGTTCATAAAAAATGCCTATTACTTATTTGCTATAAATAGTAAAACCTAAAAAATAATTAAAGAACAGACAAGATTAGCACATTTCTACAATGGGTTTAAGTATATTAAAACTATTTTTATTCACTAAAAAAAATAACAAAGTTAAACGAAATGAAAGCTCCATTTAAAATAGAATTTTTACAACCACTAATTATACAACATAATGTAATAATTGTTCAAATCTAATTACTTTTTGAACTCTTTTTCACTTTTTATATTTGATGTCATTTCAATAAGTCAATAATTATCACGTTTATAATTTATTACTTTAAAAATCTTTTGAGCTAACTTTACAATCATAAAGTCACTTCCATTATAAATACAATTGGTGGTGGTGGGTTTCTTTGAATAGTTTATATACAGACACTGGCCAATGAATTAGAAACCCAAGACCAATATTTTATTAGACCACCTTTTTCATAGAAAACTGCTCACATTCGTTTAGGCATCCAGTCTACATACTTCTGAAGTGCATTTATGCTGAGAGAATACAATGCATTGGCTATGCAGCTTTTTAGATTTCGTAAATTAGATGGAATAGAAGAATACTCTTGGATGAGTCTTTCTACTATATCCCACACATTTTCTATGGGGTTAAGGTCCAGGCTACGCGGTAGGCAGGGAAGGTGTTGGATATCAGACTGATGTTCAGTGAATCCATTTCAAACACTTGTGGCATGATGTTTAGTTGCCTTTATCGTCCTTGAAATATCTATCTCCATCAGGGTAAAAATGTAACATTGCAGAGTGGACTTGATCTGTCAGTATCATCTAGGTATCTCATGTCTGTTTGTTTACCCAGGAGGAACACAAGGGCACCACTTCAATGCCAGCAGAAAATGCCCAACATCATAGTATTTCCACCAGACCCTAGCACAATGCGAGTAAGGCCAGATGGATTCATGGCTTTGCAGGGTTCTCATCAAATTCAACGCCTTTCATGAGCCAAAAATAATTCATCATATAATTTGTCAAATAATCAGGTAATATTCATTTGACCACAGTACCCATTTCCAATCCTCAGATGTCAATTGTTTTCTTTCCCGACACAAATGTTTGCATTTTGGGCAAAAATGAGTAGTTTTCACAACAGTATCTGACTATGCATTCCTATCCTCTGCATATGTGTGCTTAAGCTGAAATCTTATTTGGAAGAGCCTCGGTATATGATGTGTCTGTTGAATTACAATAGAGTCCCTGTTCCGTCATACAATTCATCAGAGACAACAGCTGTCAGGGTCCTGGGAAACTGTGCTACAACCACATTTACATCTTCTAGAGATGGACTGTGGGTTTTCATTCCAAAAACTTTTGAAGACCTTTGAAATGGCTAAGAACCCAGTGAGATTTGCTATCTTCGAAATCGAAGCCTTTGCTAAACAAACACTAACAATAAGCTCTTTATTAAATGATGTAAAATCTGTCATTTTCCTAATTTTAATTCATTCATTGTGAAAAGAACTCATACACTTTACTTATACAAGCATTCTAATCATGTGTAATCAACGTCATAAATGCATATTTCATCCATTGCATGCATTCAAATGTAAATCTCAAAGGTTTCCAATTCTCATTGGCCAGTGTATATATAAATATACATATGCACTGGGTGCTGGCAAAATTCGACCACCAAATTCAGAGGGGTGGTAGTAGGCAGCATGAGAACCACAAATCAAAATAGAACATGGGGTCGCAAAGCACATTTAGTAGGAGTGCTTCACAAAAACAGTTATGAAGGATGTGATGTTGAGTTGAATGGAAGGAGGCAATAAGAGGGCAAGAAATACATTTAATTATAAATAAAACATGTTTACAATGAAAACAATGCATCACATCTTGAGGTCAGAAATGTAACAAGTTATTGTTACAAGAATTGTTCTAAGTTGCGGCCGTGTATATCATAGCACACCAATGAACGAAGGATTGTCGGAAGCCTTTAAACAAATCCGGAGGGCTGACGATGTCAAATGAAGCAAAGATGATTTGTGCCATGAGAATCTCCAATGAAGCCACCTCTGTCTCAAACACAAACATTTCAGGTGAACCCCAGAAGAAGAATTCAAGGGATTAAGGTCCGGGGAGTGTGGAGGCCCAACAGGTTTGCACCATCTAATCCACAACTTGGGATATGCAGCACGGAGATGGTTGCACACCAGAATCAAAAAATGTGCCAGTGATCAGTGGCTGTTATCCTGGTATCCAGTATCCTGGAGATGCAGTGCTGACTGCATCTCCAGGATAGGTGGGAAATTTGCATACATGAAGGCTTCAACCCTACCACGATGCTTCAAATCCCTTCTCTCCCTGTCTACTCTCCTTGTCCTCTCAACGGCTACACAATTATCGCAATTTCCACCAAGAAAACGCGATTTGCGACCTTATGCTCTATGGAGATTTGTCCTCTCAATCCTGTCAAATATCACCCCTCTGAATTTGTCAGTCGAATTCAGTAACACCTTGTATACAGTATGGACTAAAAATCTTTAACTTTCAAAATCAATACTTTTTTGTTGCCTTTGGTTTTTGTTAATAGAATCTGCGACTTTTCCAATTAATGTTCTATGAACATGAATATTGACACAGCCCTTTTTTTGTTTCCTGATGCATTACGTAAAAATATCTATAAGAATTTAGGAATAATCTCTATTTTACTAATCACAATACAGATTTAGAAATTTTAATTTTCAGAAATAATATCAAGAAAACACATCAGATGCTTAATTTTGTTTTAACATAACAGATATATTAACAATATACACTTTCAGAAAATGTATCATAACCAATAACCACTAAATAGAAACACTAAATTTCAAACAAAAATTGAACATTTATGTGTAAGTGAAATAAAATTTTTATTAATGCTCAAACATTAAAATCCAAATTTAGTTACAATTTCTAAGAGTCAATACATACAAAATATTTAGATTATATAAAAAGAATATATACTCTCTGAGATGGATTTAACTACACTGCTTGACAATTGCTAAGGAACAAGGGATTTATTCAAAATTGCATCTCAAATACACAGTAGACAAATAAAAGTAAATTCAAGTTCAGAGGTCGTGGTAGGAGAGGACTCTTTATCCGTATAAAATACAGTGCATACAAGCTCGTGATTCATACAAAAATTCATGCTGTTTGATGTTTGACGAAAATAGAACTGAATGTTATAAAAGTTTTTTCTCTGAAATTCTGTTTGGTACTTGCAATAATTAAGAGCAAAATGTCAGCAAAACATCATTTGAGTGAGAACGATTGTGGACGAATAGTTGGACTAGAAGCAGGTCAAAGTGTCACCACTGTAGCTGTTGCAATGGGTACTTTACAGAGTGTCATCTCGTGATTATAGAAGGTCATTGAGGGTGGAAATGCTTTGCCAAAGCATGCCTGAAGTTGTGGTAAGAGCACAACATCTTTAGAGGATCACTATGTAGCCCTCGTGGTTAAAAGGAACAGATTCTTTACTCCTGGCCAAATAGCTGCAAACTTTGCAACCACAACAGACACATATGTTTCAGCGATTAAATCAAGTTGGTTTGTATGCAGAGAAGCCTGTTCATAGCATCCCACTTCAACCACACCATCGTCGAGAGAGATTACGCTGGTGTAACAAACATGTTGGGTGGGATCACCAAAATTGGTCTAGAACACAGGTTTCCAACCTTTTTTGTACTGGCACCCCCTTTTCTATTGAATATTTCTATACTGCCCCCTCCCATTCTAGAGAAATAAGAGTGTACATAATACATGATAAAAACAAGAGTTGAATTTTAAAAAATATTCTATTACTAATAAACTGCTGTTTGTAAAATATCAAACACAATGAAGGAATCGTCAGAATTAAACGAAATTTAATGCACAAACGACTTGAATGAGAACAAATAAATGATGAAATTTTCAAAGCAAAAAATAACAACAACAAGAGTCTGAAATCAGTATTTGATGTAGCCACCACGTGCTGCAATACGACGTGGCATGGAGTCAAACAGATTTTAAATGTCTGCTTGGGGAAGAGAATTCCATATTGCTTGTATGCACAGCAAAAGTTCGTCTTTTGAAGCTGCAGGACGTGCATCACAAGTGAAATGCTGACAACCAAATCACTTACGCATTCAATAGGCGACGTATCCGACGAATAAGCAGAACAAGGAAGAAGTTGCATGCGGTGGACTGAACACAAGTCAAGAACAGTTTTTGCAATATATGTGCGTGCATCATCCTGCTAAAAGATAGCTCCAGGGATGCTTTGAAGAAAGGAAATGACTCAGGCTGCAGCACTTCATGGATGTACCAGTTGCTATTTTAATTACCCTCAATTCGTAGCAAATAGAATCATCCATTATACGAAATTGCACCCCAAAAACGCGTGTTAAGCCACTATGTCGTTTGATAACGCACTCTGGAAGGCAGCGTTCACTGGCATAATGTCTAACACGAATGAGGCCATCATGATCCCACAAATTGAAGCATGATTCATCTGAAAAGACAACTTGGTGCCAATCAGCTTGCCAGGCTCTGTGCTCATGACCCCATTGTAGACACAGCCATGGATGGTTTGAAGAGAGGGGGATCCTGTATAAAGGCATTCTTGCATGCAATTCATGGTGCAGCAGACATCGTCGAATTGATGGAGTCGACATTAGTACACCTCTAGCAGTAGACCAACATGCTGCCTGGAGGAAGCTGTACAGTCATTCACAGCCATGCGGAGCAAGTGTTGATCATTGCACGCTGACATTACCATCCGGCATCCACTACCAGTTTTTCGAGTTGTCGAGTGCTCGTTGGTCCACTGCTTCCAAACTCGCATCACTGTGGCACTGTTCTGCTGCACGAGCTCCTATTGTGCGATGGGAAAATCATCCCCCATTCAAACCGCGTGAGTTGTTAGAATTTCTCTTTATTTCGCTGAGGAGTCTACTTAGGTATCACTAAACGTTCACCACTAACAAATAATCATTAACTATTTTCAACGTCCTGCTACAGCCCTTTATTTATATGCTTTAAGCATCAGTTCAGAGGGCCTGGTGGCTCTGAAACTTTACTATTTTACATAACATCCTATAATCGATATTTGCTGCAAAGTTCATTTAATTCTGATGATTCCTTCATGGTGTTGCATTTTTACAAACAGCAGTGTAGAATATATTTTAAAATTTAATTTTATTCTTAAGTCCCAATTTTTTTATTTGTGAATCTGAAACAGCTATCGCCAAAAATATATTTAATTGTGTAATATTTAATATTTTAGTCATAGATAGGATAGTGGTGGAATTGAAACACGGCTACTGAATTTCTTCATTTAAAACAGCAGTTACCTGTTATACAGACAGGTAGGGGTTTTGATGATACGAAGTAATTCATTATAAACTATTGTTTTCAAAATGAATATAAATTGACAGTTTCAGCCTTTAAAGAGAATCACACACTAATTCCTGGTTAACATTTTTAATTATGTTTCTTGTATAATATACGAAATGAAATGCAGTGGACAAAACATTTTTCCTACTTCTCACAAAGACAACACATGCACTATATCATTCAATTTAATGTAGGCCTGAATGTAATGTAATCTTTAAGTTTTTCATTCACTTCCTGAACTACCGAAATATACGAACTTCCGTATATGTGGTATAGAAATGATTTAAATACATAAATCAACGTAAGGTAAACAGTATTAAAGTTTACTTTTGTTCGTACACAATCATTGTGTTTTTCAATCGTTTCGTAGACAAAAATTCAGTTAATCTGCCCAAGCCCCTCTGTGCCATCTCAACGCCCCTTAATTTTCTCTGGGTCTTTTTCTGCCCCCCTGGAAGCCTCAAGTGCCCAAAAGGGGGCGTCATTGCCCACGTTGAGAACCTATGGTCTAGAGTGATGTTCTTCGATGAATCTGTGATTCGATGTTCAGTGTGACAAGTGATTCTGGCCACCAATTACTGTGGAGAGAGCGTGGAGCACGTTATGTACAAAAGTTTGTTTGTGAATGTGATCAGGTGTGGGCCGGCATCATGCACGATGACAGAACACCACTTCACATCTTTGAGCGAGGAAGCATTACATCGCAACGGTATTACAGAAAGGTTATTGTGGATTGTATTTTTAGGGGTGCTGTAGGTCCAGACTATGGACGATAATGCACTATCACACAGAAATGTTGAGGTATCGGACACACTGCAAGGTGAAAATATTCTCCCTATGCAATGGCCTGCCTACTTTCCCAACCTAAATTCTGAACATGCCTGGGCTGCTCTTGGCAGACATGTTTCACAAAGAACCATCGTTCCCTGTACAGTGCAAAAGCTCAAAACTGCCTTGAGAGAGGAATGGGACAACACCCCCCAAAGACTCCTCAATAGTTTATTGAAGAGTATGGAGAACAGATGCAAAATGTGCATAAGTATCCGTAGTCAACACACATCCTACTTTGGTACTCATGTCTGCATCATTCTGACCTGAAGATAAATTTTTTGTGGCTGCATGGAAATCATCTAATGAGAGTATCTTTTTTCATTTTTAATTATTCGATGTGACGATATCTGTACCATTTTGCACTATAATAAATGCAAACCGTTCCTACTAAATATGTACTTAGTTTCATTTTTTTAATTATTGTCTATTCTTAATAATTCCGAAAAATGTAACTGTTTCTTGGCATTTGTCAAGCAGTGTATTTGAAGAATAAAAAAACTTAAGTCCCTCAATTAATAAACCATTTTCCCAAATACCCTAAGTGAGTACTAATAATTTAATATTAAAACTTACAAAGCTTTGAGCAATTAGAAATGATATTTGATAAAAATCCAACCTACCAATAAGTTTTCAGGCTTAATGTCACGATGAACTATATTTAAAGAGTGTAAATAATATAATGCACTACTTAAATTGTGAACCATAAAACTGGCATCTTTTTCTGTATATTTTGTAGCTGAGGCAATAGCATCAAACAAGTCACCACCCTATTGAAACAATTGTAAATTTTTTTTAATGCATGCAAAAATGACAAATTTAAACTACAAAACACAATAATATGGATGCACACACACAAGTTTTTATAAAATTTACATCTAAAAAATCAGTACATAGGTCTAAAAATTACATTTAATTTAAATCTATTTTTTCCTACAAAAGTTAAATATTAAATGGCAAACAAAACTACTATTTAAAAGTTTAAATTTTTATTTAAAAAATAACTAAAAAGAATGAATATTTATTACTCTAATATCACTTTATGCTAATATACAGTAACATATGATTGCAATCAATTTAAATAAAGAAAAAACAGAAGAATGAAGGTATGATTGCCCCCCCCCCCTATTAGCTTACTTTTACTAATTCCATCACCAAATAAAGGTCATTTTCAAAATCAAACTCTTCAATCAGTTGCACAATATTTTCATGCTTCACACGTCGAAGAATAGCTACTTCACTTTCAATTAAATGTTCCTATAAAAATAATTTAACAGTAAATATGTGACAATAACTATTACCAAAACAAAAACACCATTAAAATAGTGTTTCACTTACTTTTCCTTTGCATTTATTTTTGTCTATTACTTTAAGGGCATATTCTATTTTATTCAATCTGAAAATCAAATGTATAATTCAGATTTAATAATATTTTTAAAAATGAGAATATATAAAAAGTTGATTTTTTTGCACACATACTTGTTACTACAAGTATACACAACAGCAAAATTTCCATCGCCTATGATTTTCCCAACATCATACTTTTCAGAAATGGGTACAGGAATTTGAGATAATGAGAAACTATGACCATTTTGGTTTTCATGTCTGCTGTGGCTCTGAAATTAAAATAAAAATATTTTCAAGAACTTAAAATATAAATTTTTCAACATCTCAGAAAAAAAAAGTTTATAGGGGGGGGGGGGATTGCATAAAAAAACACAATCATCAAACGTATTTTCTTATTATTGCTTAGATATATAATATACTTCAAGCAATATTGATCAATAGCAATCAATTGTTTTCATTTTGATAAATAGAAATCATGATAAAAATTCAAATATTTTAGTAAGTGATAAAAAAAATGTGTAAATTGGAATGCTCAATGAAATAAAAATAATTTTTCAGTTTTTATATATAAAATGTAACAGTTGGATAAAAATACAATAAATTTCAATTCAGAAATTTTCAGATTTGTGTGTGTTTCGTATATAATAAGTAAAATTTGGAATCAAATGCCACAAAATTTACAGATATATTGATAATTTAGCTGCTTCCTAGATTCTCCTGAGTTACCTTAGCTTCATATACATTGTAATTATTATTCTGAGTTATCTCAAATATATAAGAATATTTTAGTACAACTTGTGCTGTATCACGTTTTTACTCAGTTTGAAACATATGATGAAAGAAAACTGACCAGCTTTTAGTTGTTTATTCTACACCAGTGGTCTCTTCAAACTTTTTCAACTCACAGAACCCCTAGAACTTAAAGGTGATTCCGAGGAACCCCTAGAACTAGAAAGTGTTTTTGTGGAACCCCATTCCAGATGCTTCAAAGAATACATCTCAAAATAATATCTAAAGTAGCTCAACATGTTAGAGGCACTTTATGTAATGGCAATTAAAAAAGTATTACATTTATTATTAAAAAAAATTATAATTGATTTTTTAAATATAATTTACTTGTTAATAATATTAACTTGTGATCCAAGTGTCACCTACCCATGCATTATATTTAGTAACAGGGATATGTGCTTGCTTTATTCCACACTAACTGTCGAAGTCTAGGTCTATTTAGATTAAATGCAATTGTATCACTTATTCTGTTTAATTCGTTTTATACTATGTTTTTGTAGCCACTCACACTGAGAAATATATTTCCCCTAAACATAACGTTTTGAATGGCATTTAAATATTAAAAGCTGTGCAAGAAATCCAGTGTATTTTGCTTGAATTTGCATCTTAAAATTTAGAAGCTGTTCTTGTTAAATTAAGATTTTAGCATCAAATCTGTTGATATGTTGTTTTCTCTTCTTCATTATAGGTGTTTTTTCCACAAATGCAAAAATGAGCATTTTCCATTAGAAAACTATTTAGTTTTGCAACACATTGTGCTAACGAGTAAAAAATTCTCATTGAACCCAAGATAGTAAACAATAGAATATCAACAATCTAGTAGGAAGTAAATATATATAAATAAAGCGTTTTAAGATTCTTTTATTATATTATAATAAAAGGTTAAAAAGTCTTGCATAATAAAGTTATAAGTAAATAAAATTTTCAGTTTTAATGAACAGGATGATCCTTAGATACTTTTAACTATATAAACTTCAGAGACAGCATGAATCCATTTTGCATACAGATTTATTTCTTCTCAATTTTTTTTTATTGTGACTTGTGAAACCCCTGGATATTCATTGTGGAGCCCCAGGGTTCCAAAGAGCACAGTTTGAAGACCACTGTTCAACACCAACAAAAAGAGAAAAAATGCAAAAGATTTTTTTCAATTAATTTAAATTGGTTTTGTGGACTACCTACACTTTGTACTGTAAATCAGGAGATTCATGATCACCTTAGCAATTTCAAAAGGAACTTGTTGGAAAATTAACTGCAGAAAATTTATGAATTTCTCTTTGCTACTTTAAGAAGACCTTCTTAAAGTCATTCACCACTCAGGCTAACTACAAGGCTTTTTCCAAATGTTATTCCCGCATCTGAGAAAAAAATCAATTGCACTAAGACAGTGTGCTCAATGCTCCCGTAAAAGAGATTTCAGAGGTAAGAGCCAGCAAGAAAAGAGATCAGATACCAGTGTACAGAATGTCAAATATCACTTAGTTTTTGAAACAAGGGGCAACACAATCATACAAAGACTAACACTTATTTTTTCCATTTGTCCAAGGTAACTCGGGATAATAAACTGATGATAACACTACTTGCTTTAACACATGCAAAAATTTAAACTGAAAACCTGCATAAATGTTTTTTTTTCCAGTTACTCATGTTAGACAATGGAATTAAAAAAATATGATTATTTTATTTTTTAAAAAATTGGTAATGGAAGTGGTTAAAAGAGGAACATTATACTGAAATTTAAAATGAGAAAAATAAATGTTTTTCAATTTTGTATACCTTAAGAAAGCACGACAAGTATATATTTTAAAATTTGTTTACATTCAGTATTGTTTTCACCATTGCTGCACACCCCTAACTTTTTTTCACATGCCTTCAGTCCTAATAAATAGACAGAAATAATAGAAAAAACTACAAGTTTTCACATTAAGATCTTAAGCATTTTATTTCTTTAAGACTGTATGTGTATTCTTTTTCTTCAGCAGCATTACATTCTGTCACTGGCCAAGGCTGTCTCCATGAGCCTCCACCATCCGACTCTATTTGGAGCAATAGATTGCTAACGGTTGACCAACCAGATCCCTCTCTCTCAACAGAATCAACCCATTTGGTGGGGGCCATCCTCTTTTTAGTGTACCTTCAATTTTCGAAAATGCCCCCAATTTAGTTGGGTTTGAAACATGTCTAAAAAGGTGTCCTAAACATCTAATGCAGTTAACTTTGACAATATCTGGTTCTTTAACTCTGTTGTAAATTTCATAATTATATAGTATTCTATAGACATTTTGCTTAACTGTACCCAAGACCTTTTGAAGTATTTCTCTCAAAAATCAGCAGCTTATCTTTTTCAGATTTATTTAATAGCCAGCACTTGCTGTCATACAAAGCAATTGGTCTAATTAAGGTTTGTATAGTTGAGTTTTGTTTTGACAATAATAAATATTTGGACTTAAATTGGCTTTGTGCATGTATTACACAAAGTAAATTTTCTTTGGGGGGGGGGGCATGTCATCATTAATTCAAGAACACAGAAAAATGACACACAAAATATACGAATTATACATAAAATTTTTTCATTCATTGTTACTTTACGACAATACACGCATATGTTTGCAATATTACAACTATCACAAGAAATATCTTGGAGGTCCATTGGTGATCTCTTGAATACAAATTTAGGACTAGTCTTATGGTGCTGATGATTTCAGTAGGTTTAAGAATGAATTTGGTAATTAATTGCTGTGTTTATGTTTTGGCTAAGCCATAATATAATTCCATGTGGAGGTTCAAAAATTTGAGAATACTCACAAAAGGAAACCACATTCCATTTCTTGTTTTCAATGCAGGAGTTATAAAAATAAGTCTCATTCTAAAGGGAATTCAATTTTTCCTAATTTTTGTTGATCGAATATATGTAGAAGAATCGGAAGCATAGCAGTTCCTATTTTGTTACACACTTTCTATGAGATCCTGATTTTGTAATTTAATGCAATTTATACAATATAATTTACCTAATTCATGAGTATGTATGTGTATTTAGTATACTAGTAAATTTAATGTAATTCATTCAAACATTCTCGTATAATTAAAATACAACACTTTTTTTAGAAAAGCCCTTAACTACATACTTTCAAAGAATAACAGTAGCTTTGAGGGACATAAAAAATGTGTACTGTAACTCCTGTTGCAAACTTAGCTTAGTTGAAAAACCCTATAATGCAACACATTCACAACAAAACTCTTGATGCACTTAGATCTGGTGTGGAACATGTGTTTTGTGCTTGCAGCTTACAAGGGAAAATGGTGGACAGCACATTGAATATTTTTTCATCAAGTCGTAGAAGCCAATTTACCATGTTCTTTTCCTGCCAGTTTCCTCAATGCTTTTTTTCTATGTTTTTTTTATGGTCACACCTTTTACTTAGCATCCTAAGTACAATGCCATCTATCAGTCAAGTTTTTGAACTTTTCCCTTTTGCCAAATAAAATCCAATTGCTTCATGTATATTCAGGTGAAATATCAGATCATTATTCTAACCAGTGATCCTTTTCTTACAACCTTTTCAAAGCTTACTTTTAATATAATCACCCTGTATTTTGTAAGTGATAAATCATTTTCAGCTTTTTACAGTACAGGGCAGTCCAAATATGTATTTCTTTCCAACATGTTGATGGTCCCCTAAATACTCAAATCATTTCAATTTCACTGAAAAATGTGAGTTCTAAATATATTCTCTACATAACCGAACTTTAAAAAAAAAATCCATTAAGTATTTCTCTGGAAAATCAAAAATTCGGATTTTAAACATTTTTTTATGTTTAAAATCCAAAAACTGTTAATTTTGAGAATTTTTGAAATTATTAATGAAAAATGTGAGGCTTTCCTACAATACATACAGGGAAAAAATTATTTTTTAAGCTGCAAGTTTTAAACCACCAAACTAAGTGGAGGAGAAAATATTTAGTCTAGTGGTTGAAATTTGTTAGGCTTAACAAATCATTTTCAGTCACTTGCATCTTTTGAAAGGTAGAAAACCTAGTCATGTCTTTGTAGTAAAGATTTTCATCATCCATTTTTAAATTGAGAATTAACTTAAAAGCATATAAACTATTTTCCATACTTTATATGCCATCTTGAAAAGTGAAATAATCTGATGTTAAAGATAATGTCTTTATAGTGAATGTTAACTGGTTTTGTTGCTATGCCAATAGATGGCGCCTGTATCTCTCATTTGTATTTATAGTTTTTCTTATGTAATATTCTTCTAGCTCTAGCCACCTTGTGTGCAGGTTGTAATTTAAGTCTGTGATAATTCTCGTATTCCGTAAATAATAAAAACTTAAACAGGTTATAGGTACCACCACAAGCTTAAACGGTGCTTGAAGTATCAAAGATTATGAGTTTTTTGATAGAAAAGGCAGAAAGAACTTTATTTCTTGGAAACAACAAGTCGCGGCAAAGTTTCGCCGATCGGCAATTTGGCGAGAAGATAGCGTGATCGCGCCGCCATTTTGAAGAGATCGAGGAAGAAACAGAAGATGACCGTTGTTGCTTAGCCTAGAAATATTAAAACAAATTATTTAAGAAACCTGCAAATCTAAATTTCTAGAAAGGAAATAAGTATGGATTTCAGTCGGCATATTAAGCCTTTGACCGGAGAAACAGATTGGCCGATGTGGAAACGGAAGATACGAGACCTACTCGATTACCACGAAGGAGTGATCGAGATTATAGATGGCAAGCTGAAAAGACCGGAATCCATAGATGCTGATGCTCAAGAATCTGTAAGAAAACAGTATAAAGAATGCTGCGATTTATACAGAAAAGCAAATAGTTATGCAAAATCAATGATCGCAAGTACTGTCACTGATGCTGTGTATCAGAAAATTATGGACAAAGAAACAGCCTTTGATGCATGGGAATCATTAAAGCAGCAGTTTGAAGCAACTTCAAAAGATCAGTTGTTTAAAATTTATACAGAGCTTTTTGCATTCAGCTGGGGTCCAGGAGAGGATGTCTCAACACATATTGCAAGGCTAAGAAGTCTTTGGAATGAACTGAATAATGGACTTGAGGCTAGAGAGGACAGCAAGTTGCCAGATTTGATGCTAGTTTGTAAAGTATTACATATTTTGCCTTATCAGTTTGAAACCTTTAAATCCAGTTGGATGTTGTTAGCTGGAGATGACAAGTCATTTGAAGAATTAACAGTGCAGCTGTGTATGTTCGAAAGAAATTTTACCAAAGTGGAAGACAGCAAAAAAGCCCAGGAAGCCCTAATAGCTACAAAATCAGAAAGACCCAGACAAGAGAGCAAATATAAGTTCAAGACAAGAAAAGAAGATAGCTGCAATTACTGTAAGTGAAAAGGACATTGGGTAAAAGACTGCAGAAAATGGATTTCAGATGGAAGACCACCAAAAAATAAATTGAGTGATACACAATTAAATACAGTGTCAGTTAACATAGCATTAATGTCTATATCTGAGGAAGTCTGTACATCAGACACTAGCCCTACATCAAATTGGATTGATAATGGAGCTACTAGGCATGTCACAAACTGTTACACATATTTTGTTGACTTCATAAAATTTAATAGTCCTTGTGGCATTAAAGCTGCTAGAAATGAAACATTAGTTCTCTTGGGAAAGGCACAATAAAAGTAAAATCCACTATTCATGGAAAATGCCAGTAAGTTTTTCTAAAAAATGTTTGGTATGTTCCAAAGATTAACAGAAATTTATTCTCTGTACTTGCCGCTCAAGACAGAAATCAACAGTGCATTTGTGTCGACTCCCACAGAGTGCTGGTTAAAAGTCAACGGTGATGTGGTGCTGTATGGTTCTTGCAGTGGAATGGTTCCTTATTCAAAGCAAATATTGAACCACTATTGCCCAAAGAAATAACAGAAGTTCATACTGTTGTAGCAGATAGATCCTTGCTACCGTTGTATCATGAAAGATGGGGCCACCAAGATAAATGTCACATCCAAAAGATGCTTGAAAAGGAACTAGGCATCCACATCAAGCTAGATAAAGAATTATGTGAGCCCTGTATTTATGGCAGAGCACACAGGTCATCATTTGGCACCAGGAAGAAAGCATCTGAGCCTGGTGAACTGATTTCAGCAGATGTTTGTGGACCATTTGATGAGTCATTCCAGAAGAAAAAGTATCTGGTTGTATTCAAAGACAGCTTTACAAAGTTTCGCTATGGTTACCTAGTAAAAGAGAAATCAGAAGTAAAGAAGGTGTTAGAGCACATGCTTGCACATACAAGGACATTGGGATATTCTGTGAAAGAATTCCTCTGTGATAATGGTGGAGAATTTGATAACAAAGCTGTTCTGGAAATTTTACATTCAAATGGAATCACTCAAAGGCTGACAGCACCTTACACCCCAGAATGAAATGGAGCCAGTGAACGAGAAATGCGAACCACTATTGAAATGGTCAGAACATTCAAATACTCAAATCCTGATGACAGTTTCCCTGCAGCCATCTGGGCTGAGTTAGTTAACTCTGCCATATATATACTAAACAGAACAGGAAAGTCATCAATAGAAAATGTAAGTCCATATGAGCTCTGGCTCAAAAAGAAACCCTGGTTAAAACACTTGTGCATAATAGGATCTCCATGCTATGCTCATGTTCCAGCTCAGAAGCGAAGGAAAATGGACAAGAAGGCCATCTAAGGGTACCTTGTGGAATATGATGGAGATGAACAATACAGAATTTGGCTAAAGAAAGAACACAGAGTAATTTTATCTAGAGGTGTGCAAGTAAGTGTGATTTAAGCAGGCAAGTGCGATGACCACACAGAATTGAAATTAGAAGACAGGATAAGAGAAGATACAAATCAGGGAAAGTATAAAGAGCATCTCATAAAAATTGAAGACAATCCTGTCGAAAGTACACAAAGCCAAGAAGACTTAAGTGATTCTGAGAGTGATAGTGAAAAAGATGCTGAACCTACATCAGATAGACAGCTGAGAAACCGCTCACTTCTGCAAAAACCAAAACGGTTTGAGGATCATATTATGGAAGCAGAGTCATATTTAGATGACTATAATCCTGAAACATAAAAAGAAGCAGTTAACTCCAAGGATAGCACAAACTGGAAGAAAGCCATGGAAAGTGAAAAGTCATTAAGTGAAAATCATACTTGGGAGCTAACAGACCTACCAGTAGATTCAAAACAAATCCAGATGGCAGCATCAAGAAGTATGAAGCCAGACTTGTTGCGAGAGGTTTCAGTCAATGCCAGGGCATTGATTACAGTGAAACACAGTACAGTAGCAGAATTAGGAACAATACGGACAGTTTAAAGCATTGCAGCTGAAGAAAGGATGCACTTGACTCAGTTTGATGTATCAACAGCATTCCTTTATGGAGATCTTGAGGAAACCATATATATGCAACAACCAGAAGGTTTCAAAGATGCTTCAGGAAGAGTATGTAAACTCAAGCGCAGCTTATATGGTTTAAAACAATCACCATGCTGTTGGAACAAGTGTTTTGGTCAATTTTTAACAGATCTTGGTTTTAAAGTAAATGAAGCAGATCCATGCCTTTACATTCGGGAAAGAAAAGGTAGAAAATTGTTAATAGTGTTGTATGTTGATGATGGATTAATTGCTGCAACTGACCGACAGGACTCTGAAATGTTCATCAAGTAGCTGAAAACAAAATTCAAGATCTCAGTAGGAGAAGTTTCCTGTTTTCTAGGTCTTGAAATTGAGCATCATAAAGACAACTCAATAACAATCAGTCAAAAAGGATATGCCAGAAAGATACTTAAGTGTTTTGGTTTTGAAGAATGCAAACCTGTGGCTACACCCATATTAAAAGATTGCAGATTGAAAAAGTCTGAAACCAAAAACTCTGATTTTCCATATAGGCAAGCTGCTGGTGCCCTTATGTATCTGATGGTGGGTACAAGGCCAGATCTAGCACATAGTGTGGGATTTCTTTCGAGATCACTTGAAAACCCATCTGCAGAAGATATAGTCAGGGTAAAGAGAGTATTCCGCTATATAGCTGGCACAGTTGGATATGGAATAACATACCATGCTACAGAGACAAAAGGTGTGCTTCAGTGTTAAAGTGATTCAAATTTTGGTGGATGTACCAAAACAAGTCGATCAACCTCTGGATATGTTACGATATATGCTGGAGGAGCTATCTCATGGCGCAGCCAAAGGCAAGCAATTGTTGCCACTTCAACTACTGAAGCTGAGGTTATAGCAGCATCAGAGGCAGTCAAAGAAGTAATTTGGCTCTGCAGACTGATTCAGGGCATAGTGAACTTGAGGGAAATTCCCACACTTCAAGTGGACAACAGGGCAGCAGTAAAGTTGTCACACAACCCTGAATATCACCAAAGGACAAAGCACATAGAAATAAAACATTCTTTGTGTGTGAGAAAGTCTTAGTGGGAAAATTAAATGTGAAGCAAGTGTCAATTGAGAAACAAATGTCTGACTTTTGACAAAACCCTTGATGAAGTCAAGACTATTGACATTGTGTAACCAAATGGGACTGTTCTGACAAAATCCAGTTAACAAGGGAAAGTGTTAAAGATAATGACTTTATAGTGAATGTTAACTGGTTTTGTTGTTATGCCAATAGATGGCGCCTGTATATCTCATTTGTATTTTTCTTATGTAACATCTTCTAGCTCTAGCCACCTTGTGTGCAGGTTGTAATTTAAGTCTCTGATAATTCTCGTATTCTGTAAATAATAAAAACTTAAACATCTGATTGGTTCAAAGTGAAAGCATTTCTTATTCATACGTTCAACTTTCTTTAAAAATTTTATTTGTATTTTTAGTATTCGTTAGTTAGTACATTATTTGTTGCCAAGAAAAGGAACATGAAACAAGATTATTTTGAAATGCAAAATATGTATAAAATAACGAGATTAAAAATATAAAGATCAGTACTACATATGGAAGAAATATTAAAAAGACAAAATTCAATCTTAAGAAAAAACAAAATTGTATAAGTATCTTTTACAATCGTTAAAAACATTTCAATTCTGGGATATAAAAGTGATGTCAAAAATTATCAAGAAGGAATCTAAATGGTGTAGAACAATGTTCCCACTAGTGTTAATTTTGCATAGCCCTATTAAGTGTTCAGCCAAAGGAGTATGGCATCAATTATCATAGTCCATGAAATAACTGTAGATGACAGTGAAACATTCATAACCAAGCATTTCCCAATTCTGTTTTTCAAACAACTAGAAAAATAATATTGCAAATTGTCATGATTTCTTGAATTGCAGTCTTCAAGATCTTAGAATAGCAGTTGGGAAAAACACCAAAAAAAAATATTCTACAGTTTCATAGCATTAACTCTGAAATACTCCTTGAAAAAGAACATGTTAAATGTTGTGGTTGATATTTTCCCAAATCTACTAAACCAGTCTAATTATTTACAAAAAATGTAATAAAAGAATTCAAAATTAAGATTCATGAAAATATGCATGAGTGCATTTATTTTCTGACAGGCAATCAACTTTAATGGATATAAGTAAAGTATTTTTAATAAATTTATTTTGAGCTCCTTTATTTTTTTCTGTCATATGTTAGTATGGAACTTGTTTTGTATGAATAACAATAATGAATACAATTAATCATCAAAATAAAAATAAATATGGGGGAAAAGTTTGAGTGCTTGTTTGTTTAAATCAATTTTTTTTTAATAAAAATGAGCTTGTTTCAAGATATTAAGCAGTTTGATGTAGATTTATTAATAATTTTTTAAGGGTAAAAATTACATAAAAAATTAGCATTTTTATAAAAAAAAAGCAACTGCTTTCCAAAAGTGAGAACAATATCTTAGAATACCTCACTTAATGAAACTTTATTCCTTTTCACTTGAAAAGTTTCACAGAAACTGATGTGCGTCCATTAAAATACTACATTTTTCCATTATGACAGCTTTTATTGAATATAACCCCTTTTTAATATTTTACTTCAGTTTAGTAGTCACATCTTCAGAGTTGTAAAACTTATTTTATTTTCAAGGGATACAATTTTAAACCTTTACGCTTAAAAAGTGTGAGGTTATGTTTTTAAACTTATAAGCAAAAGCAAAGTAACAATTTTTTTTTACACAGCAAAACTATTTTAAGTCATCATTTAACACAAAATAAAGCTTAATTTCTTTAAAAAAATTCTTTTTTAATAACGAAAAAAAAAGAACCATTATTGGTATATTTTTAGTAGTGAAAACAAAAGAAAATATGTTTTAATTAGAAACCAAGAACTCAAAATAAAACTCATGTATGCATGATTACAGTATTAAGATGTTATGAATATCACATAAAAATGAAAAATTCCTAAGCCATAATAATTTTTAAAAAATAAATTTTTATTAATCTTATTAGTTTTAGAATTTAAATTAATTTATGGAGTATGTCTATCAATATATCAAAAGTTTTATTTTGACCTTTTTAGAACATTTCCCCTTTCTTTTACATAAAAAAAAGTTGTTTTTTTAAAAAATTAATTACTTCTTTTCCTCTCTTTAACATTCCTTAAATTAATCGCATGCGTTTTAGTGCTTTGTTCAGCACGGACAAGAAAGCAATTATTAACATTGAAAATATTTTTCAAAGAAAATCAATTTGTGTTACATTCTGCAAAAGTCTGCAAAGCAATTTAGTGGTGCAAAACAGAAAATAGTATAGTTTTACTGCAACTACACAAGACCATATTTTCAATCACTGAAAATCGAAGATGAAATGAATCCCATAAAAAAACAAACATTTAATAATAAAAAAAAGCACAAATAGCAATTGTCTGAGAATGATTATGTCTATGAAAATACACAAAAAGCTTTCATAACTATTTTTCTCTGCTTCTATCTTTGTTTTCTGAAATTTATTATTACTAGGTGGCATTCATATGAAATCAAAATTTTATTAATATAAACAGATGAATTGGTGTTTTATTTTAAAAATATTTTTTTTTTTCCAAACAGAAATTTTCAGAATTTTTTGCACATCAGAAAAAAAAGAAGAAAAAAAAAAAATAGATAACTAAATTTTAACAATTGAATTTAGCATGAAAGAACATTCACAAATGACATTTTAATAAAAGTAACACTATAATATAAATATTACTTTCTAATGATTAGTGCATTACATAATGCATGGAGAAAAAACTTTATATCCTTAATTATATATTTTTCAACATTCTAAACTACTGTTAACTAAATTATAGAACTATATCTAAAAAATATTTAATATTTATATTATGATATACAAATTATGTCAATAATACAAAATTTATTTTGCACGAACATTGAACTTACCGGAGTTCTTGTATAACGAGAAGGGAAAAGTGGTGAAGCAGAAAATGACCCTCTACTGCTATTTGAAGGAGAAACTAGAACAAAAAGATTAAAAAAAAATTTCTTCCTTAATGAACAATTTTTTAACCAGAATTTTTTATATAAGAATATTTACAACCTTGATAATTAAAATAACTAATTTCAATTTGGAATGAGTTCAAAAATATTAGAATAACATTCAACTCAGCTATATTTACGGATATAGATCACCCTATAAATGTTAAAAAATCTACATCTTTTCAATACTAGTTTTTAATATTTATCTTGAGTTACTCTTTTCCAAAAATTGAGCTTTTAAGTCATTGAATTTTATTTCATTAAAAATAGTATACTATCATAAGGGTACAATGTAACAATCAAGTAGTAAATGTTAAAAAATAGCATTTGAAATAATTATTAATTAACAGAATATTGTTATTTTACAATAAAATAAATTTCATAGCTAGTTAATATTCAAAAGAGTTGAACACTTTTGTCAAAAACATTTTAAAATTTGATTATTCAACTAATGGGAGATGGATGTGTGCAAAACATTTTTAACTAGTTACAAATAATTTTAAGAAATTCCACTACTTATTTCTAGAATCCTTAATTACATATATAAGAACTAATATTTAAAGATAAAATACTTTTGAAAAAGTTTCTTTTTCAAATGTTCATTTGCTTAATAATGAAATAAAACTCTTATTTCACTGCAAGATTTTTGTTGTTGTTTCTTATCCCACCTGATCGACAGAAACATCCAGATCAAGTCCATGAATCTGTGAGCTTTTAAACAAGGAAGGACTGTAGCAGGACTTGAGAGCAGCTGGCTCTTATGGTAACCAATACAAGTCAACATGTGGGCAGGAGTGGCTAGGATCCCATTGCAATTCGGACAAGGAGGGTAAACTTTAAGACCTGCCACACACTCTTGAGCTCAAGTATGCCCACTGCAAACCCTAGCAAGAATAGTTACAACTCGCCTACTGCTTGTACCAAGCAAAGCAGGATAAGGACAGATTTTTCATATAACTCAGGTATGGGGGCCTGTTTCCAAGAGGAGCCGATGTCTTGTTTGGCCCCGGTAGCAATTTCTGAGAAAGTAAGGCAGCCACAATGTGTAGAAAATTTATGGCTGCCCCCATGGGCCAAACCATCTGCAATCTCATTCCTGCAGACATTCACACGTGGTGGTATTCACTGAAAAAGGATCTTAACATTGGCACTCAAGCTATTAAAACAAAATGACAATACTCATTGCCATTCTGTCACCATGCCTCCACCATTTAGATAGATGCTGAATAGAGTTTTGGTTATTACAGGATTTTCTCTTACAGATCTAAACACCATTCCCCTTTTTTGATGCCAGATTTTTAAATTTATGAATAAATGATTTCTTTTTTCTAAAACCAATGAAATTACCAAAGATAGGCATCAAATTTTTTAAAAGTCAAAGCATCAAGCACAATGGACAAATAAATTTAATACATGTCATGAAAAATGGAATCTAAATTTTTCTAGGAATTTTAAATGCAAAAATTTAAGAAATTATGGACCAAATTCTTTTGAAAATAAGGCAACATTGAGTTTTATAAATAAGCTGAGAAATTTAGTATTACAATTATATCATGAAAAAAAAAACTTACAAATTCTACATAATACAGTTCAAAATTATTTGGTAGACGAAACCTTGTTTAGGTTATTAACTTAATAATAATGCTACAAACAAAGCAAACCAATCTGTACATAAAAAGACTTAAGCAATATTTAAACTACACACAGCCATGAACAAACTCACAACATTAATGCTGTGCAAGACAGATAAATTGATATTTAGAGACACACAATTACAACTCATAGGCATCAAATATATTTTTTAAAAAAGATTTAAGTTGGATTTAATAAAATTTTTTGAAAAACCTAATAGAGTTTGTAATTGATTGAGATGATACAATCAAGTTTTCTAAAAATAGTCTCTTCGATACCTCCCCTTCCTTCAAAATTTTCCTCAGTCAATAGTTCAGTCTGAATAATATTATACTTTATTTTGAAGAAGAAAAAAAAACTTTCAAATTTTTATGAACTCTAATTTTTTTTAAAAAAACAAATTTTCTTTCTATTAGTTATAAACTTGTCTTATTAACAACAAAAATTCTTCATTTATATATAAAATTAAACCAGTTAGTTACTATGATATATTATACCATTCATAAAAGATTGCAACAATGATTAAAAACATGTGAATCATTCAAGTCATGTAAATCAGAAAAATAATTAAAACCAGAGCCTTGAACTCAAATTAATGAAAAATATCAATGAGAAATAATTATTTATTAATTTCTTTGAACAATGTATTAATATTACAAAATCTCATAAGTATAACAAGTAAGCAAAAGAAAAACTCTAACTTCTGCTGAGTGCATTTCAATTTTCATTTATAACATTTTTCATGCTTTTTAAAAATTAAATTTATTATACTGGTTCATTATTTTTTTCGTTTGGGGAAATAAACAAAAGCAATTAATATAAAGCATGATCATAAGTATCATGTTTTTTATTGAACTATACCATTTTTTAAGGCAAATATAAGATAAATCACTTCAGAATTAATGGCTAAATATTCTATTTATAGCATTTTTAATATTTAAAAAGAATTTTTTCACTACTTTTTGTTGACTAAGAGCAAAAGGTAATAAATTCAAGAGCTAGGATTAAAATACCTCTACTAGAGTTTTTGTGGTAAATAAAGACATATGTCCCTTCAGATTCAATTAATTTAAGTTACATTTTTGATATTCAAAAAACTCTTTTAGCATTCTAACAATTTTTTCAGTGCCAAATCAAAAAAGGAACAATAAAAAACTATAGTTAAATTGTCTTGAAAGAATCAGAAGGTATATTTCTCAATCAGTAGCCTAGTTTTGGTATAATAAATATCTTTCTTTAAATGTAATAATAAGGTATGCTAAATGCCACATACATTAAGACAAAATTTAACCTACTTTAATTTTTCTCATTTTTCAGAAGAGTTCATAGAATTACACAAATTACTGGGATTGTAGCACTAGCAACAGAACACAAGTATTACTGAGAAAATCTTTTAAGAAATGTATATTGCTGGCCACACAAAACGCAACACCCTGAATGAAGCATGCAAGCCATGTGAAATTTACATCATGTGTTGGTGGCAATGAAATATGCAAATCATCAGCGCAGACGCACATCATGAGCGACCGTAGCGCCCCCTTCAAGCGCTATATAAGGAGAAAACAGATTGGTGATCGGAAGGGCAGCAATTGTTTTTTTCGTGCATTTCTTTTTTTTTGTGTTAACTGTTTACTAATGCCTTGTTGAAGACATCAAACACTTTTTGACTAACTTTCTGAATTCAACTGAGGAAGAATAATAGTCTATAGGGAGAAGTTGAGGTGTCACTCTTTCTAGACATACATTTATTTCCTCAGTTTTTGATTCAATCATTTGCTTTTTAATTTGTCTCATACTTCATAGATTCATTTTGTATTAAAAAAATAATGAAGTACTGTATGTTAATATTTTTTAAAAAACTTATTTTCAGAGATGTGTATGCTAGAAATGCAAAAAAATTAGAGCCAATAAAAGTGGAATTTACAAGAAAACTGAATGATTGTCCCAATACTTTCTTTAGAGAATTTTAAGAGAAAGAGCCGAATATACTAGCTTGCTGCCTGCCGGGTAGGTGGCGCAGTTGGTCGCTGGCCTTGTACACCCCAGTTTGCAGATTTGACCCTAGCCCAAGTCAGTGGATTTTCATGATGCAAAAATTCAACAGTGTTCATGCCTTATGATTATGAGGCATGTTAAAGATCTCTAGAGTACCTCCTTGGGCTGGGGTGCCCTCAGAAAAATTAAATTTCTTGTACAATTTTAGCACCATCAGAACTTCTAGGTAGGAAACTGGGCACCAGAATTACATAGTAGCAATTGGTATCCACCTAAATGGTGCGACACTACAAGGCAATACCAGCTAACAGGGAATGTACTAGGTCTGCAATGATAATTACCAATCTGCAACCCCATTTGAAAGAAAAAATTTCCTTTAAAAATTACCTGCTACCTGAAAAAGAATTGTTTTAAATAATCACAGCATACATGAAACTATGAAATCTTTAAGTGATTAATCCGTACAATCAATATTAAAAAGACAAAGTTATTGAAACTTATTTGTTGATAATTCTGATCATAAATGATGTTAAATAGAGAAGTGCATATTTTTTATTTTAATTAAAAGTTGAATCAAAATATTTTCCCTCTTAAAATACTTAAATCTGAATAATAATTTTTTAAATAAAGGTTAATTTTCAACAATCAACTGCATTTTTTACATAAAATGCGATTCACAATAGTGCAATGAACTTGCAGGAGGAGTAGGAGGCACAAAAACAATTTGGAATCACACAGCACTGCAGGGAAGTTCAATTTCATAGCAATTCTTCTTGGAATCGATATTTGACAAATGGTCATTGAAATAATAGGGTGGGTGAATAAACTGTTGAATTGGCCAATATGCACCTGAAATATGGAACTGCAAATTATAAAAGACACACTCTTCACCATACAATCTTTGCATATCTGCACAGAAGGTAAAGTGATCATGTAGTTATTTCTAGTTATGAAGCAAGAGCGATCTAGGAGGATGTCCTACATCTTTCATGAAGTAATCCACACGTAAGATTTTTTTAACAATAACATAATGATTGAATATTTCTCAACCCATCCTATAGAGGATATTGTCAGCAAACCAACTGATTACAGCATATCCAGGTATTGACACTTAATTATGAACACCAGGGAGGTTTTGCTACTTTGTCTCGTCAACAGAGTAAGGCAAATCTTGTATCTGCTGCATCCATTTTGTTCAGAGATGAAGAAAATATTGAGAACAGTAATCTTCAATCCCCAAAATGGCCATTTGTAGAGTACAGAGAACTCCTCTTGTATATAAACACATACAGCTCAAAAGCATTTCTTTGTAAATGTTTGGTCTAGCATTGTCAAAGATCACCCCACTAAACCTTAATATCTTCTTCCTTGTCAGTGTGAAATAGAGAATACTCGATCTTTCTGAGCAAAGTTCTGCTGGAACTTAATAAAGCTGGAAATGTTCATTGCAACCCTTAAAGTGATTCCAGCCTGATGGGAATTTCCCCTTAATAC
This sequence comes from Trichonephila clavata, assembly GCA_019973975.1. Classification (NCBI taxonomy): domain Eukaryota; kingdom Metazoa; phylum Arthropoda; class Arachnida; order Araneae; family Nephilidae; genus Trichonephila; species Trichonephila clavata. The sequence goes on along the minus strand of BMAO01020663.1, from coordinate 74,890 downwards.
CAATGAAGTCTGGCAACCCCTACATGTTACATTAGGTTATTACAGGATTGATTATGGTAGTCTGGTTCGTTGTCCTCTCTAAATTGTTGAACCTATTATAACGACTTTTCCTTTGTGTGGAGGGGCCATATAAAGTCAGTAATGTACGACGACCCCTATTTAATCAATTGAAGGCTTAGCAGCAAGGTGGATATACCCAGGAGATAAATAAGGTCAGGCAGTTTAAGTTACCTAAAATATTTTAAACCTGGGAAGGGGAATCAAATGGTCATATGCTCCTTTTCAATCACTTAAAAATGCAATTTGTAGGCCAAACCCCTTCTTCAAACCTATTAAATCATTTAACTTAAAAAGTGGCAATTGCTTTTCGGATGACTGAACTTATTTTGCTTTCAGGGTCTGAGATTATACTAATTTCAATTAAATAATCAGAAAAAGGCATTCCCCCTTAACAAAGCCATCCAAGAGGGTTGTATCATCTCAATTTTCTCATGTTATTTTTACTGTTAAACAATAAAAGGAATTTTGGGTTTAATTTATGGAAATTGTGCATTTTTTCCCTAACCTACACATGCATTTAAGAGAATATGTGTAGTACAAACTATTACTTTGGAATGAGAAGAATCCCTAAACGGAAAAGATTCCAAAACTATTTTTTACAAATATTAGCAGTATTTTGGGTGATTTTAGTACAGACAAAATTAACTTTCCAAATTGTTTGGATGATACTTTTTAAGATTCTTAAATTTTTGTATGTTGAAGATGAATAGTAATGAAATATTTGAAAAGAAATTCGATTGCTTGAAATATAGCTTATTACCGTATTTTCCTGTACATAATCCGCAGCAGTGTATTATCAGCAAAGCCGTTTTTTTAGTGCAAAAATAAAAAACGTTGCATAATCAGCAGTGCTGTATAACCTGCAGCAATTTTTTCAGCAAATAGTTCAAAATATATACTGCCGATAATGTAGTATCAGATAAAAAAAGACACACAATATGATTAAAATTATATATAATAAACTGTACAGATTTTTTTTCTTGTAATATTATTTCTTCATGGGACATCCATTGTTACCATAATTTCTAAACATTCAATCTTAATATCTGTTGATTCTGACATCTAAAAGCTGTAATTTCTTTGTCAGTCATGCAGGTATTAGTTTTAGATGCGGACTTCAGGGAATTTTTAACATTCTCCCTGATATGTGTTTGATGGAGTCCACAATTAAAAAGCTTTGGGTCACTTTTTTCAAAATTAGCCTTTTTATTTTCCATTCCACAATTAAATATTTGATTCATCAACGTTAAACAATCTTGCAGTTTCCCGATTTCCTACTTCGGTAGCCTTTTCTATAACGTTTAGTTTAAAATCAGCCGTGTAATTTATATGCTTCCACTTCAAACATGACAAAATATGAGCTTTAATATTTTCAGGACCAAAAGCTCAAGTCAAGACAGAATGCAAAATGACGCCAACGACTAGCAACTGTAATATCTTTGCAAGAAACCAAATTCATTCTTGAACGTAATTGGACACAACTGATTATAGCCAAAATATTTCAGCCAAGTCGAAAAAGCTTTCAGTCATCTGTTGAATATTGTATTTATTTTATAAAACATAAGTGGTATTTATTTCAAAACTTTATTGTACACGTTTTTGATGGCAAATGTTTTTTATATTATCTGCGGTGGCATATAATACGCACAAGGAAATTTGAAACTTTTTTAACACATAATTCGCGGATTATATACAGGAAAATAAGGTATATTGAAACCATTCTTTCAAATCAGTTTGTAAATCAATACAAGTATAACAACAAAATTAATGATGTAAAATGATGAATTTGTCCCACATTTAATCCAAAACAAATTATTTTATGACAATCACAAATTGAATTCAATACAGTTTCAGTTTAATACAAATTAACTCTTTACAATTTTAATCATCTCTATATATATAGTAATCTGTAAATTAACTGATATATTCATATTATGTTGAGCCCTTTGAATATTAATTTTTGTTATTTAACCAATAAAAACAATTCTGCATATATTTGAAAATTTCCCTTCTAAACTGAATTATGAAACAGGAAAATTAGTACACTACCTTCATTCAAAGAATATGGAGATGAAACCCTTCTTCTAGAAACTGGTGACTGAATATTAAACATTCCAGACCTACGAGCATATTTCTGAAAGCTGCTAGCATTTCTAACTCCATGCATCAGGTACTTGTACTCTATATTTAAAATGAAAAATAATAATATTTGAAATGCATAACTATTGGGTTGTTCGGAAAGTAATTTCGTTTTTTTTTGTGGAAATGAAAGACAGTTTTCGTATAATAAACAAATACTTTATTAAATTATATATTGGCCGTTCTGGTCCAACACCTTTTGCCATCTTTCTGGTAGTAGCATAATTCCATGCTCATAAAATTTTTGGTCTTTGCTGGCAAAAAACTGATCAAGGTGGTTTTTAACCTCCTCATTTGAGGTGAACGTTTTACAGTCTAAAAAATGTTGGAGTGCCCGGAACAAATAATAATCCGATGGTGCCAGGTCTGGAAAATATGGTGGGTGTGGCATTGTATCCCATTCAAGCTGTAAAAGCTTTTGGCGAGTGACCAAACTTGTGTGAGGTCTCGCGTTGTCTTGGTGAAACACTACACCTTTCCTGTTGATTAGTTCTGACCTTTTCTGTTGAAGTGCATCATTCTGTTTGTCCAGCTGATGACAGTAGACTTCCGAATTAATCGTTGTGTTATCCGGTAAAGGCTCAAAAAAAAAGAACGATTCCTTTAAAATCCCACCAAACAGACAGCATCACGTTTTTTTGGTGAATATCGGCTTTGGAAATGGTTTGAGCCGGTTCATCTTTTTTGCTCCATGACCTCTTGCATTTGATGTTGTTGTATACAACCCATTTTTCGTCCCCAGTGATGATGCGCTTCAAAAACGGATCATTTTCGTGACGTTTGAGAAGCGAATCGCAGTCGTCAATGCGACGACACAGATTTCTCTCTGAGAACATGGGGAACCCATGCATCGAGCTTCGAGGATAATCCCAGGCCTTTCAAGTGGTCATAAACTGTTGAATTTGATAAATTTAACCTCAATCCGATCTCACGTGTTGTTATTCGCCAGTTCGCATCAACTAATGCCTTTATCGCGTCTTTATCAGCTTCAACCGGACTTCCCGAACGTGGTGCATCTTCGACAACAAAATTGCCGGATCAAAATTTAGCGAACCAGTTCTGGCACTGGCGTACTGTTAACACACCTTCTCCATACACATTGGTCAATTTCTTTCTGGCTTGAACAGCATTTTTACCCTTTCTGTAGTAAAACAGTAAGATATGTCGAAAATGCTGCTTATCGCTCTCCATATTTAAAAAGGCACCAACCAAAAACTACTGCGTAGAATTAATTGGAATTTTTCACACACAAGCCTTGCTATATGAGCTCTCAAAGCATATAAAAATTATATGGCTTAAATGTGAAGTTGGGTGCAAAAAAATACAATTATATCCTCTGTCGGGAAAAAATGAAATTACTTTCCAAACAACCTTATAATTAAAATTAAGTCTTATGAAAAAATACTATAATAATGCATATGCATTAAAATACATGAATACCTTCTGAATCTAAATCAAAGTCATCATGGGAATACTTTTCAGGTCCATAGGCAATAAAAATGTCTTCTTCAGAAAAGAAATCAATTAAGCTCATGACCTGCAAAATACATAGCAAAAGGGGGAAAAAATTGACATTACAAATTCTTTTACACATTAAAAGAAAAATAGTGCTCAGTTTAGAAGTCTCAAAATAAATTTAAATGCTAAAAATATATTAATCATTTCAATTCAGCACACAAATCAATTTCATTAATTTTAATAAAACAAAGGGAATAGAAAATGCACAAATAAATTGAATTAAAATTTCAAACTACCAATTGCTAATAACCACAAGCCTCTGTAGTGTTATAAATTAACAAGCCAGGATGAAGCAGGAAAAGGTCATGCAATTTTGACCGAACTCCACACAATAATATGAAAGGTTTCGTACCTTTTAGAAAGCCTTTATGAAAAGGGAAGGCCGAACTACGGCTATTCAGGACATAAAACACAGAGTCAAACATGAAGCTGTTAAAAAGAATATGGAGTGTACATGATGATTATGAAAAATGACCTTGTATTTATTTTCATCAAGTACAAAATTGATTAGAACTTATGAAATTACCATTAATGAATTTAAAATGAAAAATATGCAGTTTCAATAAATAAAATAGTTTCTTTTAATACATACAGTAAATCATGATTTATAGATGTATTTGAAAAGTATAAACAAAATATCAATACATATCCTCATACTTAAAAAAATGAAATGTAAATACAAGTATATAAATGATCAAATATGTTTAGCACATTATGCATGCAATAAATATCCCATAATATGCTTTTTTTTTCAAAAACCCTTTCATGAAAAGTTATTTTAGAAATATTACTTAAAATATATATTTTTTTTTTAAAAAAAAAAAGGGGGGGGGAAGAGTCTAATGTTTATATAATAAAATTTTTGATGTGCCTTCAATACTTTTATAACTGTTTTTAGAATTCTTCCTTAGTTTTTCATTCATAATGATAACTCAATAAATTTCATTATATCAGCTTTTAACTCATGATTTATGACATCATTGCAATAGTATATAGATTACTAAGAAAAAAAAAATATATTTTTTCCTGGCTTGATGCACTTTTTGAACATGGTAATAAATTTGTTCTAAATTTGGTTTTACTTAAAAATCTTAAAGATTATAGAAGAGGAGAAGAGTTAGTTAATAAAAATATGAAATGAAGAACAGGACCTGAAACATTAAGCATTCAACCAGTAATCACTGTTTCCTGGAAGTTCTGTAAAAATTTCTTTCTTTGACAATACAAAAAAAAAATAGCATCACAGCATTTTCTTGTTTGATTTGTATTCTTGTGAATCAAGTTGTTCCATAATTAATAAAATGAAGAATTAAAAATGTATACATCTCAAGCATGGTATATACATGTCAGCTAGATACAAAATACATTTTGAAACAAATTCTAAGTAGCAGTGCTGAATGAACCAATAAGCAAAGTAAGAAACTGCTTAGGGCTTTGTGTCTCAAGGGATGCCAAAATCATAACCCAGAAATCAAAAATCCTCACAAGGTTGTATCAGAAGAAAAATAAAATAAATGTTGATACATATTTAAGAGAAAACTGTTTGTGGGGAAACATGTAACAATGAGTCATAGTTGTATTTTGTACTTGAACAGAAATAGGCCTTGTTTTTCAAGGTACACTAGAGAGATATGGTTTACAGCATAATGGCAAAATTTTACGGATGCAGGAACTCATTAGCCAAATAAGATTCATTTTAATAACAGGCATAAACAAGCAAGGAAACTGGGAATGATTTAATTTTTTATTACAATTACACTCTGAGTTTGTACAATACTGGTGGAATGCTCAAGGGGACCGAGCTCACAATAAAGGTTTCAGGGTTACAAATCAGCTTTTTGGGAAACAACCATTCTCACACTCAACCTGTATAGGGTATTTTTTTAAAAGCTTTAAAAGAACTAGATTAACATATTTTTAAAATACAAATGTATGCAAATTATAAAGGAAATATAAATAAAAAAATACACATGAAAAAAAACCCATTGAAATTTGCTTGCGAAGTGAATATGTACAACATATCAAAAAAAAAATAATACATAGTCAGACAAAAACAACAAGCAAAAAAACAAATAAGAATAACAAAATTTGTTACAAAATACTAAATTCAGATTAATCATTTGATTTAATTTTGCCCCTAATTCCTGTTAATACATTTTTCTAACTATTTTATTTTATATACATGAATCAATTTCCCACAGAAAGGGAAATGATTCATCCTGGACTTCGTTTAGCTACTATTATCTTAATGCATAAAAAAAAAGAGGTCCAATAGAATGAAGAGAAGGATACACTGTAACTATAATTTTTTAGTAATTTTAGATGGAGAGATTAAATATTCTTCAGTTTGCATGGTGGTCAGCATCTCAAACAGAGCCACAAAGATAATTGGGGGCAGAGTTTCTAATTTAAAATGATAAAAGTAAGGAATAAACAGGCCATGGTTAGTTAGCCACTGTGTAACACAACTTGAATAAATGAACTCTAAGTAGGGTCTGGATGAATAGGACTTGATTCATAGGCCAGTAATAGAGTTGGTCAAACTCTTTCTTTTCCAAATTTATTTTTAAGGATTTTAAAAACATAAGAGCAAGGGGCTTGAACACTCATCCTTATGCTATTAATAATAGGGATCTTAGTATATTAATTTGCAATACCATTCATCATCTAAAATATAACATCGATTGGTGATGGACATTGTAATTTTGAGCCAGGAGTCAAGTGACGAGGGCAACATCTGAGTTGGTACTCCACTCTCCAAACTTCCAATAAGTACCAATGTGAGGACTTTGAACCAAGACAAATTTAGCATGCATCAACTTTCCTATGTGGCAACAAAACTTGATCCAACAACGTAACATCGGACACGAGTTCAAAATTGTTATAACCTCTTGGCTACAGCAGGCAAGGGAAATCTTGGGAGAGGGATAATCTCGTATTCATCAAAACTGATTTGTGATGAGTTAATAATGGTTATGGTACAAAAACATGGTAAAATAATTGCACAAATAAAAGATTCTGGACATAACAGCCTATCAGTCACCTCTACAATGGATTTGATGCAGGCATATTAGCTCTGTCTTACTATTTTATATATAAAAGATAGGTAGACAATAGAATGTTTTCTAAAATTTCTTGAGTTAAAATTGCAGTACACAGACAACAAGAACTGACAAAACATACACCTGAACACCTTGAAAAAGTGTATCAGTTAAATTTTGAAAAATGTAGGGGCTAATCATAAGATAATGTTGCAAAAATGTCTGGGTGTTATAATGGTTTGCAGCAAATAAATAAATTTAGAAGTGAATCCATTTGCAATATATGGTAAGTAGAAGCACCATCCCTCAATTTTTTTCATTAGTCCAAACACTTTAAAACTTTTTTTCGAGCTTTGACAAAGAGAGCAGATTTTAAATGATCACCAGGAAAAAGAAAATATATTGAAGTGTTTAGTAGAGACATGATGGAAAGCACACACAAAAGAAACCACAGCTGTTTCACATAGAAGCACTTAATACAATTATAAGTACTTTAAATGCCATATTCATGGATGATGAACAAAAAGGAGAACCCAGAAGTGAAGTAACTTCAAGATATTGTAAAAACAGGATGTGGTGCAATAAACATGCACTTAACTATACAATTCGCTAGTGCAAATTTTCAAGACAAATTGCGGGATAACTTAAAAAATTTGGACATCTGCAGGAAAGAAAAGTTACCAGATGTAGAAAAATACAAAATTGCATGTTAGAAACACAAGAAATAAATTATAGTTTAAAAAAAGACTAAAAAACTCCCTTTTATAGTGAATTGAACTAAAAAGTAAAAAAATAATTCTTAATATAAGAATAAAATGATTAACAAGAGAAATGTAATGCCATTGGGGTAAAAGGGGGTGCTCTATATTAATTATTTTAATTTATTACTAGTTCTACTCCGAAATGCTGAGTGAGTAAAAATGTAGTAAAAAGCACCCCACACGTTTACCCCAATGACATTAATTTTCTCTCATTAATTACTTTATTCTTATATTATGAATTATTTTTTTAATTTTTAATTTGACTCGCTATAAAAGCGAGTTTTTTTAGTTTTTTTAAAACTATAATTTACTTTTAATTTTTTAGTTCGATCTATAATAAGAGCAATGTTTTTTTTAGTTTTCAAACTATCATTTACTCAATGTTGAATTTATCCTTGAGTTTGATATTTGGAGCCGGAATAGTCTTGCTCTTCAATGGATATTAATTAACGGGCCTGAAGGGTATTTATTCTCTCTGTTTACGGGCCTTGGATGAGTCCCACATATCATTATATTTCAGATACTGTCTCTATAGATACAGGTCAAACTAATAAAAGTGTGTAAAGAAGAAATATTAAGTGTCAATCATATTATCATCTTTTAAATGTATTGCTGTAATATTAGTTCGTATCATCCCTTCTAAATGTGTGTGTATTGCTTTATAAAAATAAAAAATAATTAGCAGTTAGAACATAAACTGCTTTTTATTATATGCACGAGTCTTTTTTTTAGTTACCATTTTTAGAAAAACTAGACAATTGTTCATATTATGGCAAGAAATTGCTGACGCACACCCACCCTTCCCTATCACACATAAAGAACACTTTTTTGTTTGTTTGTTTTATTTCTATTAACCACAAATCTATTCGTTTTTAGGGTTGCACCTTAATCTTTTAGTTGCTAAATCTGGAATTAGTCACCAAATCTGGAAATGGTATATGCAATAAGTCGCCAAATCTGGAAGTGGTACATGGAAGTCGCCAAATCTGAATAATCATTATTCCTGATGTCCTGGTCAGGAATATGGAACAAAGTTATGAAATTATTGTATTGTCATCAGTCCTTGATAAATGTGCAAAATTTTGAATTAATCTGACCTTTTAAAGTAAGTAAAAATCGAGTTCAAAGATTTCCTTACATACAAGTGAAACTTATAAAAGCGTGTTAAAATAGGTTCATTGAATGGTCCAACAATGGAAATAGTCTCAGTCCAGGAGAGCAATTTAAAATAAATAGAATTTATAGCGCAATTGATAAATTGAATGTGGAGCGAAGAGAAGAAAGTATACAAAGAAATAGCTGATACATATTAGTTCCCGACTAAAATACAAGATACCAATAAAATTATGAGGCTGTCAAAAATGGTAGTATAAGCAACGCTGCATGAAATTAATTGATTCATACCTATAAGATCTCAGTGCCAACTTAGAAACCAAAATTTAACAGTTTCATTCATATATGATTCATAAAATGATATAGCAATTTGCCTCAAACGAAAATTATCTTTATCTCACCAGTTATACAAAATAATAAATGACAAAATAGAATCAGAATTCCCTAATCTACAGACACAGCTCTAAAAATTTAATACATGACAGCATTGAATCATACAGCTACATGATCTTTCACAAAATTTAAGTTACTAAAAAATTAAAAAACAAATCATGAGATGACAAGAGAGGCTCAACATTCTTGTCAGTACTGAACACAGTCAGATCTCTTTCAAAAACTTAATTTTGGCACTGTTATTCATGAATTTGTTTTACTAAAATGTCAAAAGTTGGATTTCATGCATCATTTTTATTGCATTCATAGCTTTTTTTTTTATACTTATATTTCAAATAAATGTCCCCTTTGTAATAAAAAAAATGTAGTAAAAATATGAAATAAATACTAGTAAAACTGTTTTAAAACTTGCTTTAAAGGTGGGGCCAAAAGGCAAAAAATGCTTAGGAAATGAAGGAATATCAATTTGGCTCTATGTAATAAGATCTCATTTTATAGGAAGAAAAAACTCTGATGCACTTTAATAAAAATTATCAGAAATAAAATGTTCTACAAAAAGTCTTGAAAGGAACTTGGAAGAGATAGTATATAATATGAACAATATATATAACTATAGCAGTCACTATTTTTTAAGCAGATTGGGTCAAAGGTTGCTTATCTGTTAGATAGAAGAATAAATTCTCGAAATGTTACTGAATTTTAATGATAAATGTTCTACAAGGGTTGAAAGGGGCAGAGCTTTGTCAAGCTGATTATTTTTGAGATTTTGGCCACACCAATATTCTTAATAATTTTAAATGTTTCATTAAATCATTTTCAATCATAAGTGGTTTATAACTAGTTTTTTAAAATACCCTTAAAAAGTACACTTGAAATTCTAGTAGAATGAGAAAAAATCTGCTTAAAATACTATGAAAAAAAAATGTAATGAAAAGAATATAAATGTACAGAAATTAAGACTTAAAACTAAAAGCTGACAATGAGATGAAGCCTTCAATTCTACAAAATGTATCGTAAAATATAAGCAATTTTTGACAATATGAACACCTCTTACATTTAAGGGATAGCTTATAATTCAATTTGAAAGCACATTTATTTTTGGAAAATATTACACCAAAATAAGAAAAATTTGCCCTTTCCTGAAATAAAACTTTTAATTCAAGAGCTAGAAATCAATATTTCAGCTCAATTTTTGGAAATTTCAGTGTATTAAATATGAAATAATATAAACTTATTAAATATATTATATATTTAAAAACAAAGTGCTCTTTTAAAATATAAGATTTGAAATGAAGTATCACTAGTAAAATACTGAATTAAAAACCTGAGAAAAAAATTACAGATTAAATACATTCCCAGGAATGAACTATAAAATCAAATTAATTTTAAGAGGGAGATTTTTGTTCTTGAAGAAGAGCATACCATACGAACCTGCAGATGGAACGTATGAAGAATCAAGAAAAATGACAAAAATAATTAGTTCCTTTTTTTTAAAAAAATAAATACCACATATATATATGAAATACAGAAAATACTTCAAGTAATAGTATTCATCTTTCAAAGCCAATGATCATGAAATATTTTGAACACACTTTAGAGCAGGGATGGGCAGACTTTTTCAGGGTGCGGGCTACTTCTAATTTTTTTAAGGAGTCGCAGTCCACCCAGTGTCAGTGGCGCACACAAGTGCGGGGGTGGGGTTCATAGGTCCGGTTCTTCCCTCATAACCTTTCATTTTTCTCCCGATTCATTATAGTCCCATGTATATAGTACGTAAAATGTAATAAGGTATTTGAATTAGTAATTTTTTTATTTATTAATGTTAATTATTTATTCAGTAATTTATTTTTTGTGTTTTTTATTCCCGACAATCAACAAAATAAAAAAAATATGTTTGGCTGCGTATTGGGATATGGTACGAGAATGGTAGAGCTTCAACCCTCAACTCCTTCCCTTTAAAAATTCTTGGGTACTGCCCAATGTCGTAGGTGTGGCGAGGTAAGGAAAAGGTTATTATTATAACTTAATATTAAGTACGGAATATGTACTTATATATATACCTATACAGAACTAAAAAAAAACAATACTTTTAAAACCGCGTTTAAAAGCAAAACGCAAGATACAAACTTAATAATAATAGCCCCAATTTTTTTTTATATCAAATGATACATTTATTATGAAACAATTCAAAAAACATTTAAAAAATAAAACATTTTCATCTAAATTTAGTGTTTATTGTTATAGTCAGTAGAAGATTTAGTCTGCATTCTCTCTGTCAGCCAATCTTGAATTTTCTGCATATAATTACTAACGTAAAATTTTTAGGCGGTCCCCCCAAAATATCTTGGCGGTCTACCGGTCGATCACGGGGGGGAAATTTAAGAAATTCTAAATTATTTACTTTTTTAAAAAACTATCAGGGAGAGGAGGTCCAGCAACAAATACTTTTACAAAAATGAAAACATTGCCAAAGCGTTAATTTAAAAAAATAAATTACACAAACTTTTGTTTGCATTGCTATTAATAAATTAGTATGAAAATAAAAAATATAAATTTAAATAAATTGAAGAATATAACCCCTTCAAAAGCTTTCAACAGGTTTTAACTTGTTTTTTTTAAAAATCATAATTGATATTGACCTTGCTGTGACCAGTGCTCATTCTGCATCTGATTCACACTACATATGGTTTGCTATTTTATTTAAAAAATCATTATTATATATTATTCCTTTATATGTTTATAATGAATAAGAAATGAAAATCAGTAGACATTGTGAAACATGGGCATAATTAAGGTTTTGATTCATTGCATGCATCTAATGTCACAAAGGGTTACTCAAATGGCTATAGCTTTTTGATAATGTATATTTTACTGGCACTAAAAGAGAAAGAATTTATGAAGAGAAAAAGAAGAAAATATGCAAAGAGAAAAAGTGTCAATATTTTGAAGAATAAATAGTCATAGGAAAAGATGTTAATAAAAATGATCTAGATGAATTTTTTTTTTTTTTAAATTTCTAATGGGCTGGGGATTGGTGTTTCCCCATTACAGACCTAGAACATTCTCCAGAAACTGGTATAACTTTTTAGTGCCGGCACCAAACAGGCGGATACCAATTGTCTAAGGTAAATTTGATGCCCAGTTTCCTCCCTAGGGGGAAGGCCCCTGAGCTCTGATGATGTGAACCTGTACTACGATTTTAATTTCGATGAGAGCATCCAAGACAAACAGACACTCTATGGATCTTTTACATGCCGTATAATCATACGACATGGCCGCTGTTGATTTTCTGCATCATGAAAATCCACCGACTTGGGTCGGAGTCGAACCCACAACCTTGGGTGCAGAAGGCCAGCGACAAACCAACCACGCCACCCAGCCGGCATCTAGATGAAAATAGGAGCTTTGAAACAAAGCAAAAATTAGAAATAATATTCTGTATTATTGCATGATGTATGAAAAATATAAAATAAAATTTGTGCAAAAACTTCAGCTCTGATTTTTCTATTAAAATGCTTCTCTTTTTCATCATGTGAGCAATCAAGTATTCCATTATTTTTACTTTTTACCCTTATTATTTTTTTATTAGTTTCAGGTAAATACACAAATATTTTGATAAAATTTGATAAGAATGAGTTACTTATTTTTCATAAAAATAATGTCTCATTTGATATAGATTAATTTAATGTAGTACTTTCAAGGAACCACCTAATAGTACAAAATTAAGAAAAATATTCTGTAATCCAGAAAAACATTAAGAGAGTTAAGGATCATTAAAAACTCTTCATTTTTTTTACCACAAGAGCATTATACTTTCCCCCACATATATTGGTTGGATTCTTACTATCAGATATATCTTTGGATACTGTCTTTTAAAAAAAATTTAACGAATTAAAAAAGTCTTTTTAGACAAAATATATGAGAAAAATAAATTATTGGGCAATAATTAAATACATACAATAGAAATGATTTAACTTTTAATACTAGAATAATGGCAGTGGCCAATTTCGCAAGATATTCATTTTAACAAAACAGAACTTTTTTTTATTGATGCTTTTGATATTTGCTTTTTTCTAAAAACTTTTAATATAACATTTTTTGTTGTTGTTCATTTCACTTATTCAATCACATCAAGAAAATTATATTCATCAGTTTATTTTCACGAGTCTTTTTTTAATTATTTATAATATGCTGCTAGATAAATATGTGCACTAGCAACACCTCCTTGTTGGCACTAGTGGGAAGGGAAATAAAACTATCCGCTTTTATAATTTTTGTGAGATATCCGACTGTTCCAGTGCATTTCCTTAAAGTTAAAAATGTTACCTTTCAACAAAAATGTAAATAGCTTTACTTATAGTTTTGGATAATTTCAGTGTTCTGACCAGCATGTTTTGAGACCGGAGAATCATGTAACACTAGTTATTAGAACACTAGTAGTATTGATAGAAAATATCTAACAAAAGAAGAGATGCTTAAAATTTTTGAAAGTTTTTCTGAAGTTAATTCGGATATAGAAATTTAACCTGGTGTGAAAAATTTCATTCTGAAACTAGATCCAATGAAGACATAAATTGTTCCTACTGCCAACAAGTGAATCCAATTCATCTGATGGAGAGTTCACGAAACAGCTAATAAAAGTCTTGCTGCTAACAGTTTCCAGAAGTGAAAATAATGGCAGATGTATCCAGATGAAAATAATCAGAGACCCAGAAAAAATGGTTTTAACAAGGGTTATACAGGGAAGTAAATAGAATAATAGTTGACAGAAACCCAAGCAGAGCATGAGAGCGTTTGTTTATCAACAAAAAAAAATCAAGATTACACAGAAGTAAAAGAGCATAATAAATATCAAAATCAAAATTGGTGAGACTCGATGAATTATTCACTATCATTTCACTTACACATGGAAGATTTGCTAGTGGAGCTTTGGATGCAAAAGGACTTCCTATTTTCAGTTTTTGGTTAAAATTCCAGGAGTCAATATATTTCAAAATCGTTAGGGACAGATACCTGAAAATTATGTATTTGTGTTTTGACATGAAGTCAACAAAACAAATGGCTCCCAGATACTAGAATGCCTTGGTGCTGATGCTACAGCCCAAAGTTGTTCCCTTCCTTCAAGGCATTCCTGGAGCTATCTTTCAGCAGGATAATGCACGCCCACATGTTGCAAAGACTGTTCGAGACTTCTGTTCAGTCCAACACATGCAACTTCTTCCTTGGCCTGCTTATTCGCCAGATACGTCACCTATTGAGCATGTGTGGTATTTGGTTAGTCAGCACCTCGCATTCATTAGCAACACAGAGCAGTCAGTATTCAGCAGTAGTCAGCATTCATTAGCAACACAGAGTGAACATTTTTTGCTAGAAACTTTCTGCAATAATTCAAATAACATAGCTTATATATTAAATCATACAGGTTGGAAAGATGATAGAATGTCAGATGTGATTGCCCTTGTAAGATTTCAGTTTTTGCAGTTCTTTTCAACAAAAGTTTGTGCAGTTTTAGATGATTTTTGCCATCATTTCATACTATTTTTAGATTATTTTCTTTTAGTAAGACTTTTATTGTTTCTATATTTGGTTGTTATAAGATCCTTACTTATTACTTTTACATTTTTCAACTATTAAAATCTGAAATAATCTTTCTTTCTGAGAATAGCTATTTAAGTAAAATCAAAAAAATATTTCAATAAATTTAAAACAAAAATGTTCATGCAATTCTGAATGAATTTTAAACAAATAATACTGATACAAGTTTGGAATTTAGTAAAAACTCTTTTCTGTCATTATGTTATTGATAAAGTAATACTTCAAGTAAAAATAAATCTTTGGTTGTATGACTGTAAAATGTAAACAAGAAGCTCGATCACAAATGAAAGGAAATTGAAATTACTCATAACTTAGTAAAAAATGTATAATGCTGATTTTCTTTTCGCAATTTCTTTCGCAATAACATAGTATTAAAATAAAAGCCAAAAATGAGTTTTACAATTTTTCACACTTTAAATGTCTTTTGCCTTTTGTCTTATAGTGCCCCCCCCCCTCCAATTAATCCTCCTGCTGTGGCCCATGATAAAGAGCTATTACATATATGTAGTCCAGCAGGAAAAGGGTTGAGTACCTCAGTTTTAAACTTTCTGTTTGTAACTAAAATAGAATTGATGCTAGTGCCATCTCTTTTAGAAAACATAAAAAATGCTGAATAAATGTATCCACTGAGGACAAAACTTTGAATGTTTGTGAAAACTGTGGAATTTATACAGGTAAAATTTTAAAAAATCAACAATCTGTGTACACTGCTAAGCCAAATACTGTAATTAATAAATTTATTAACTTTTGAAAAATTTATTTCATATTGAAAATTATTGGGAGATAATGTATAAAATGTTCAGTTAAAATGCATATAGGAAGATTTTTGACTGTTTTGGATCTTCTATACATTAAATTATTCTTTGTTTATATATGCCTTATGTTTACTAACTAAACAAGGAAATTGTATGATCATAAACTTGTTGAGACAAATATTATTCAACTCGTTGCCAACTAATGGCCGCTCACGCCAAGTGAGTTAATAAACAGAAATTTAATAACTTTATATTTATGCATTTGTAATATTAGGAATTTGTATTTTATGTAAACTAATATTTTTATTTATACTGTGTATTTATATTGTATATCTGGAAGCAATTTCCTTGTTTCAGTTTACCGGATTGGCAACAGTCCGTATTTTGGCATCAGACTAGTTGCAATGTTTTGATGCGAGCACAACTAAGCCTAATAGAATAAAAATTATTCTTTGATTAGTTATAGCAAAAATTTCTATATATATATATACTTTAACGTTATAGAACAAAACATTCCATAACAAGCTTAAACTTTACAAAATATTAACAAACCTGCATCTTTTGCTTTATTCTGGATACACAGTCAAAATGACCCCTGATCATAAATACAGGTATAGGGGAAACACTAATGCCAGTGTTAATGTTTGATTTTCACACACACATACAGTAGAACATAGTTTATCTGAATCAATTGGGACTGAACACCGTTCAGATACGCGATTGTTCGGATAACCGTAAAACAAATGCGATCCATGCAGTATATGAAACCGGACACTATACGAGTATTGAAAATCCTCACATGCGGGAAACGTGCTTGAAGAAAAAGCAAAATAGGACCAAAATGTCGCAATTTTACCTTTATTGTGAAAAAGAATCTCTTATTTTTCGCTGTACCATTGTACACCTTCATTTTTTCGCTGTAAAAAGTCCCCGATTCTCTCGAGCAGCAGTAGTTGAGTAGGACAGCACTCTGATTGTTGTTCGTACCACTCCATAGCTGTCTCTTACACAGAAAACGCATCAGCATTTGATGGACCCTTGCTACTTTTGTTGTTGCTGTCCTCGTCTTCATCCGTTTCATCATCAACAGCGTCGGATTATTCTTGCACGGAAGTCACAATCTCGTCATCATTTAGCATTTGAAATCCACAGTCTTCTGCTTCGCATGCCATCCAGGTTTCTACATCAACAAAAGAGCACGTATACACCCCCTCAGTTGGAAACAAACTGACCTAATATTCTGCGATGTTTACCAAATCACACAACTGAAATTCCCCAGATATTCTTCACCTTGGATTTTCCTGTCACTTTTGGCCTCATGCAAAACAGCTGTTGAGCATTGCACTGTTCGAAAACGTATCCGGATTTTGGTTCGGATATTTGAGGTTTCGGATAATAAACGTTCAGATATATATAAATTATGTTCTACTGTATACATAAGTAAACACAGAAAATCTATTTTACATAGTGTTATGAATTTTGTGTAAAATAGAGTAAGTAATCTGTATTTGGATGTGTAATGCATTTATATTACTCTATGTTACATTTAGTTTATGTTAAAATTGTGTAATATGCACAAGCAATGCCGTCTCTTATGTTATAATGGCGATTCAATGGGAACGTGGCGAAATCTTGGCAATAGAGCCAAGTTGGCATCCTTTTTGGTGTTTTGAAGAACAATTTGGCAACCATTTTTGGAGAGTTTGAGACCCTCTGGATTCTTCTAAAAATTAGTGAGAAATCTACTTATTTTACGATCTATGACGCAAGCGGACCTTTCTGAAAAGATCCGCCGGGCATATAAAGAGAGAGAGGATTGCCAAAATGAGTCAATCTTGTTTCAACCAGCGATTAGAGAGTGTATTGTTTTGACTAGCAATTAATAGACTTGCCTTGCAGTGATTACCAATTAGCTTGGCCGTGCTTGTGAATAATCTTTTGCTTACATGTATTTTAGGCACTGATAATTGTGTCTGAGTGCTGCTGAAGGTGTGACCTTCTGAAATTTATTCTGTAAATATTATTACTGAATCCTGTATTTCAAGGAATTGATTTTCGACAATAAATTCTCATTGCTCTTAAAGAACTGTCTTGTTCTTTGTGACTAATTTGCATAAAATCCTTGAACCTGATCAACGTAACAATAGCTTATCACACTCAATTTATTACTTTTTAATTTTCTTAGCTCTAGAAAACAATCGTAGTTCATCATAAAAACAATACACAGTTACAATCCTGACCCCTATGCAGTGAACATCAGAATAATGAACTAGAAAAAGGCTATGAGAATCAGATTTAAAGGCCAGCCTCTTCCAGCACCATTTTACATGGCACTCTTTAATGGAACCAAGACTTGAATCCATAATCAAACTATAAAGTTTTTTTACTATTAGCAGGCTACCACAACCTCTAAAACTCTAAAAACAACCTTTATCAAAGCAATATTTATATTATATTACACATCCTAATGTTGCGTACAAACTTTTGAACATGAAAGTAAAAATGTGAAAATTAAGGAATAATACTTCATGAAAATTCTTCAAAATATTTCAGTATAATATAGTAAGTAAAAAAACTAAAGTTTCATAGGATAATTATCATGCTTGTATACCAATGATAATGCAATACTCAGGAAAAATTGTATATTTGAATATGTAACACTACTGTATACCATTATTTCAATAGCAAAAATATATGAATATATACTACAAGGGGTGATCAAATGAAAAGGTACGAAACGACACAGTGGGTACAAATGTAGACTTTATTCAAAATATACACCATAGGCCTGAGCACAACGATCCCACTGATGAACAAGTCGCAGGATTCCTTGTTCCCAGAATTCCTGTGGCTGTGACGAGACCCAGTCCTTCACAGTGTCCTTGAGTACGTCGTTCGAGTTGAAGCGCTTCCCTTTCAGGTGTTTCTTCAGTGGACCAAACACATGGAAATCGCAGGGCGACATGTCCGGACTGTAGGGCGGATGATTCAACGTCTCCCATTTGAACTTGTCCAGTTCCATTTGTGACTCTGGAGACGTGTGGACGCGCGTTATCATGGAGCAGAACCCCACCCTTCATGAGCAGCCCCAGTCTTTTGTTCTTGATGGACCTGCGTAGACGTCGGAGTGTCTCACAGTACACATCAGAGTTAATGCTTTTTCTGTGCTCGAGGAATTCAAGTAGCTGACCTTGAACGTCGAAAAAGACAGTGGGCAACACCTTGCCTGCTGACTTCACGGCTCTGAACTTTTTAGGGGGAGGTGACGATGCATGCTTCCACTGCATGCTGTCCCATTTTGTACTCTGGCTCATAGTGATGGCGCCAGGTCTCATCACCTGTGACGATCCGCTTTATGAAAGCGGGGTCTTCCTGATACCGAAACAGATGTTGCAGTGCTAGTCCCATACGCAGTTGGGACTAGTCCCATACGCCCCATCTTTTGCTGGTTGGTGAGCTGCTTTGGAACCCAAGTGGCACACACCTTCCGAAATCGCAACCTGTCGTAAGCAATTGTCCACACGGTTCCATAGCTGACATCCACTTTCAGCGCCAACATTCGCAATGTGACACGCCGATCACTTCTCACTAGGTCGTCCACCTTGTCGATGACATCGCTCGTGATGACAGTGTTTGCCTGGCCTGGTCTCTGGTCATCACCCACACTCTCACAGCCTGCACTCCATTTTCTGACAGACTTGTCAGTGACACATTTCTCCCTGTAAACGGTCACCATCCGCTGATGAATAGCTGCCGGTTTCTCACCTTCTGCTGTCAGAAATCGGATAACACTTCGTTGCTCCTCAATCGTCGAATTTTCCAACGTGAACGCCATCCTGTCCTCATACGGACTGCAGCATCATTTGGACGCCACTTTTTATAAGAGCCTTTGCTCTCTCCTGTGCATGATCCAATCCCAGTCCGAGCCTCTAATGGCATCCTGAGATGTCTCGCTACATTCTCCCATGGCTTAATATGCAAATATGTAACTGTTTCATTTTTATGTCATTTCGTACCTTTTCATTTGATCACCCCTAATATATTATTCTTTTATGAGGCCAAGAGAATTACTTCTACTAATGAAGAAAGCTGATAAAAAAATTGAGTTAATAATAAAAGCTAATTAAATAACACTAAATATCAGAAATAAACAGTTCTTACCTGTTTTCCTGTAAGTGTAAAAATTTTACGCACAGCTCCAGTATCTAATTTTATGGCATCAGTGATATCATTTAAAACTTGATCAAATGAATGGGCTGTTTTTTTGTTCAATAAGATACGAACAGCCTTCCTAGGTTTTAAGCCATTTCTAATAATAGTTACTAGTTTAGGTCGAATAAAATCTCTGGATTCCCTGATTGAACCATCTGTTTCCCATTTTAACATCTGATTTTCATCTAATTTTTTAGTAACACTCCATTGAGGTTTTTCATTTTTCAAATAATCTAATTTAATAAAATGATCATTTGAAGAACACACATAACTTTCTCCTTCAACTAACTGACTAAGATATAAAATCTTTTCTTTCCCATCAATACTAAATATGTGTCTCACACCTATTGGCAAATTATTTTTGTCAACAAGAACTCGAGTAAGATCTTCAAGAAGAGCATCAAAGGAACGAATACGTTCCACTGATAAGACATATAAAAGTCCTTTAAAAAATCGATCACCATTTCGAAAAAATTTAACTTTTTTTGCTTTTTTTTCTTGACTTAATTTTTTTAAACTAGTCCTCATAACACCTTGTGCACTAGGAGTAGGGCTTGTCCTACCACTACGAGATGTACGAAAACTTGCATCTATTTCCTCATTAGTCATAGAGAAATGTTCACTGTTTGAATTTGAGGCCATTTTCTGTAAAAGAATAAAAAAGTCATTAACAAAAATGAAATGTAATGCACAGTCCATTAAAATTGAAAACCAATATTTTGGTACTAAAAAATAGTTTTAATTAGCATACCTGACAAATATGAAAACAAAACATACAAAAAATAAATCAATATTTCAAAATTTTTTTTTTAAATAAAGAACAAAAAATATTTTAAATTTTACAAAACAAAACATGATAAACATATATGTTAAAAATAATCCAAAGTTTCACAATAAAGCACAACACTTATAGGAAACTTTTTTGAATCAATTTAATTTATAAAAACTCATACACGCTAAGAAACTTAAAAGCATATATATAATATGACATGCAAGATACTAACTACTATTTAACTACTTTACAGTAAAACTACTTTTATATAAAAAAAAATACAAAGAAATTATTACCAAGTTTTTAGAAAATATTTATAAAAAAATTTCACAAACATAAGTTAAAGTTGACATCAAGACTAGGACACAGTTAAAACCACTGAATACATAAATGCTTAAAAATGACTTTTTTTACTGTGAAAACTTTGTTATGCTTTATGTACATAATATATCAAGCATTCCATCAACTTTGAAAGATAAGGAAGCACAGCAACTTTTTTTTAATGCCGTTTATTTAATGACATGAGCAACCTTTTTAAGCTTAATTTTTTTCTTTAAATAGGTCCCTAAACTCCATTTTTTTCTTGCTTCACTGCAGAATCATCTACAATAATTATATATAAAACTAAATCTTCAAAGGTATCCCACATTTTTTTAATTCATTCAAATGAATTCACAACCAAATATGGAATTGCAAAAAAGCCGCTTGAATTGGACATTTTGCAGGATCAAAGTAAGTGACCATAATGGGATATAATTAGTAGCTTGTATTATGACTACCATCAGGTGCTGCAGAAAAAGGACCTTACTTCAGGCATTTTAATCATATACTCTTTCTTATTAGAAGCTAGTTCCCTAATCACAACAGATATTTTAGTCTTTGCACACACACGTTTTACTACTTTGCGATATCTTCCAAACTTGGGAAACATTTTGAATAAGAGAAGAGTTGCATGATTGGCTGTAATCAAATGGAACATTATATTCTACAAGAAAAAATGTAAACAGTACTTTAACCCTGATTACTTCTGATTAGACATTACCTTTGAAAAAACAATCCAATTCCGTATGACTACTCCTCAGAGGCATACACAATGGGGGGGGGATAAGGGGTTTAATTTTTAGTATAGAGATTACACTCTGGTTCTTTCATATATGTGTTTTTTAGAATATATGTGTCCCCCCCCCCCTAATAAAATTCTATACATTACTGCTGCAACTTGCTTGCTTTCTTATTTGCAATGAGCATAGGACTTTTCCCATGACAAGTAAAATCATATTGGTCACTGACAAAATCATATCTCTCTCCTTTTTGGTATATGTTAATAAATTCAAATTCCTCTTTTTATAACATTTCTTATACCTTTAAAAAGTATATTATTTTGCCTTTGTTGGCCATTATGGTACCAATTATCAAAAACAAATCATAAGGCAATATGAAGCGTAGAAAATACAATAATGTGGAAAGCACAAAATTAGTAAGTAGAGTTCCAGAAATTTAGTACAGAGAATGCAGAAAATAAAAATGTTTCACTTATATAAAATGTGTATACTAATGAGTTAGAAACCAATAGCTAATAAAATATCATATACAGGAGGAAGGACAAACTTATGAATCTTTTTTAAAACTCAGTATATAAAACAATAAATAAGAACTGTAAGAGAGAAAAAAAGTTAGCAGATGAATGAAATTTTGTGAAAATGCATTAAAGCATTATGAAAGGCTGAAAAGTGTAAAAGTTAGTACAAATGAATTAGAAATAAAAATGCAAAAGAGACAACATTTTTAAGAAGTTTCTCATAGAAGCAGAGGCTTCAGAATAAAATACTTTAAAAAGACTTGAAATCTTAGCTTTCTTTTAGTGTAATATTCTATCATACATGTAATGAAGTGTGTATTAGAAAAAATAAATGCCAAAAATTTTATGAGATACATTTTTATATTTTTGTGGTAAATTGTTAATGAAAGAAAAATTAAATAATACATTATAAGCCAAATTTAAAATAATCTTAATCTACTATTTAAAAAAAAATGCATAAATTTTTTTACCCATTTATAAATTAAGTTAATCTAATAAATTATAACCAGAAATTTATGAACATTTTTATTGAAAAAATTAAGTAAGAATAAAATATTTAAATTTTTTTCAAAATTAAATTGTACCAAAAAAACAAAATCCAAGTTAACCAAAAGCTTGTCACATCCATTTTACAATTAAGACTACTATATTAAATTTGAAAAAAAAAGCATATATATATATATATATATATAAAGTAAATTTTAAATATGAATTTCTTGAAATATCATAAAGCTTTCACTATTTTACCTCAAAGTTATCATGCTTGTTATTTTAACAATGCAAATTTAAAAGGGAAAAACAATAACAATAATAAAAAGCATATACTTATTTCTCTGTAACAAAATATCAATAGAATTTCTCCTACTTTTTCATACCTTTAACCTGTAGATTTAAATCAGTATTTTTAAAATCTGGTTGTTGTTACTTAAGCCACCTGATCAACAGTAACATCGGATCAAGGCCCATGAAATTCATTGTGATTAGGGGCTCGATTTTCATGCCTGTCGTTAGCCGTAGCTTTGAGCACCATTACAGATGACAGTAAAATTTTACTCGGTTCCACCCATTTTTGAGGGAGAACACTCAGAGTGGTCATGGGACTTCCACCAACCTCATGAGAGGACTTGCAGCTCGACGACTATTTAGAGTACCCCCCTGCTCTGAAAAGGCAACTATACATTTACAAACATCCATGACTTCTCCAGGATTCAAACCCAGGCCCTACACACAGCAGTCAGCGTCGTTAACTACTATAACGGATGGGCAGCTATTTTTAAAATCTTGATGTATATGTTAACGGCAAAGTATGAAATGCCAGCATTCTATAGAAAGCTTAGGCATTGTATAAAATGCCTGATGTTTTTAGGCAAAGTATGAAATATGAGATTTATTGCATACTTTGCTTAGGCTTTGTATAGAATGCCTAGGCATTCTATAGAACAGGGATGCACAACCTATGGCCTGCGAATGTCTATTATAAAAGAGTAATCTAATATGGAATGGACCTTTTTTAATTAAACAGGAAAAAATCGCATACGAAAATAGTATTACAGCAAATAATTGTTTTACAGTTGCTCATCAAGTATTTTTTTCTTCAATTTATTACGCAGCTTTTCAATATCTTTCCTTCATGGCTATCTGCGAGTACGAGTTTTCGTATAGGAGAAGCTCGCGGACGTGGTATACTAGAAGGTTAAAAGAAGTAAGTTTCCAGTATGATTTGGCCTTTTCTTGCAGACATAGCAGGCCATTTGAATGACTTGAACACAAAGCTACAAGGAAAGAATCAATTCATTTTGAAATTGATAAGCAACGTAAAGGCATTTAAACAAAAATTATGTTTATTTCAAAACCAGCTGAAAACTAAAAATTTTGCACACTTTCCCTACTGCCAAAAAATTGCATGAAACATTTCCACACATGAAGATGCAGTATGAGGAACAAATTCAAATCTTGAGCAACGCATTTGCTGATCAGTTTTTAGATTTAAAAAAGTGCCAAACAAAAATTGTGTGATGTGCTTTCTTCTCCCTTTTCTGTTGATATAAATCTAGTGGATGAGAGTAGGCAGTTAGCCTTAGTTGATTTACAGAATTCTGATGTTATCAAAAATCAATTTAAAGAAAAATCGATATTAAAATTTTATAAAAACTTATCCGAGGATTTTGTGTACTTAAAGCAAAATGCAGCTGCATGCCCCACTTTCTTTGGCAGCACTTACATTTGTGAGCACTCTTTCTCACTAATGAATTTAAACAAATCAAAAATAAGAAATAGAATAGCAGATGAGAACCTTTCTTCTGTTCTATGTATTGCCACAACAATCTTAAGCCTGACGTAAAATCAATAACTTCAAATATTCAGTTCCAGCCATCTCATTAAATATTACAAATTTTAAGTACTAATTTTTTTTCAAAATTTAAATTGTGTTCTCTATATAATTAACAAAACTTTTCCTTTGTTATAATGTCACGTAGAAAGGAAACAAGGCAATGTTACCCAATACAAGATTTATTTTGTCGTAGTGTTTTACACGGGCAGCACCACAACTGAAGACCTATCCAGTTGCAGTACTTTTATAAACCTGGTAGAGAGTTCTAAAATAACTACCAGGGGAAAGATTAACATAAATTCAATTTATATAATTTGCAAATGTCCGTTATAATAAATAACGAAAGTCATGATTAAATTTAACAAACAAGTATCTGGGAGGCTCGGGTTCGAGCCACCTGCATGGTAGAGCAGTGCTTTAACCGTTCGGCCACTCAGAGCGTATCAGTCCGTGATAATATAATTTCAAGTTTGCCACCTTTTTAGCAGGAATTTTTTTTTGTGTCAAAGTATTTTAAGCTTTCTGAAAGTGTTTGTGTTTCATTCATTTATCAACTGCATAATGTGTACCTGAGTAAGTAATAATTGTGATAAATGCATAAACATTGTCATAAAACAGTGTTTTCACGGTTGTAACATATTTGCCAACGCATAATACTTTGGCCCTCGATATGATTCTATGAAATTTTTTGGCCCCTCATCCTAAAAAGGTTGTGCATCTCTGCTATAGAATGACAAAAGCTATTTAGGCAAAGTATGAAAAAAGATAATAATAAGGCTATTATATCAATGAAGTACATTCCTAAAAATACAAACGTTATTCTGACAAAATAATGAGAGACATTAAAATTTTTTTTCAGAATACATGAAGGAAAATTACATTTGTACCAAAAAAATGTATGTCTTTCTTATTAAGAAAAACAAAATTTTCAAGTAAAAAAAATAAGAAGTTAAAATTAACCTACTCGTTGCAATATGGTAGGTTTAATGACTTTTTGAATTACATTTTATTAGCTTTCTTACGCAAAGACAATTCTTATGTCGGTACTTCATTTTACACATATATTTGACAAATTCTTGGCCGCTTCCATTGGACTGAGCAATTGCAACTGACAGGAGAGGAATTTCATGGTCAGGAATATCTTTAATTCTAAGCAAGTTCTTAGGGCACAAAGTATATAAATTGCGATTTCACATATACTTATTTTAAAATTCCTTTAGAAGTTCCAAGTCGATAGGAACTATTTTCCCACTCATTACAAGTGCCAATTACATTGGCCATTTGGAAAAAAATATCACAGGTTTCACAACAACACCTTTTAAAAATATCTTTGTTTTTTCTAGCAAGGTTCACAAAGGTGGATGTACAATTCAATATCATAACGTGTAACATTTTTGCAATTGGTTGAAAGTTTTTCAGAATTCTATCACATCCTCAAGTGAGTGAATATTTACGTCACACTGTTCAGCTACTTGAGGGATATTGGCAAAGAACCTCAGAATTTTGAACCATGGGCAAGTGACGAGGATGACACCTGAACTGGCACCCCCTTTCCTAACTACCACACCAACAGGAGGATGTTTGAACTCCTGTCAAATTTAACATGCATTGCTTCCCTACACGGCAGGTCTTCAGCGATACTAGGCTCGAACTATCATGTCCTCAAGATACGTGATGTAAAAGCTGTATAGCAGTGGTTCCTAACCTTTTTCTCTTCCTGGCTGGTCAATGTTTGATCATTTTACCACGGCCTCTGAGGGTGGGGCATTGATTATTTATATTTTAGATTGTTTTGATTTAATAATTTAAGTGCATTTAAACATGCCTTCAGAATAAATTTCAGTTGCACGAAAAAATGAATATAAAGTGATTTCTATGGAAGAGAAGTACGCAAGAGAGAAATATACCCAGTAAATAAAATAAAAATAATTTAATGATCCTTGAGTGCCCAATACCATTTGATCCATGGACCGTGGGTTAGGGACCACTGCTGTAGGGTACTGGCACCTCCTTTGACAGGTTAAGTGTGAGTGTACTTTTATTTTCTACAAAAACATCACATCATAGCTATTGAACAAACAATAGTCCCTGATTTCCTTCTTAGTAATCATTTTGTACATCAGTTATTAACTTCTAGTAAGTAATTTCAGTTCAGAAAAAAACTTTTTTTGCAACATTAACTTGAATTTTGCCCACCTTGTCGTCGAATAGTTGTTTCATGTCCATAGACCAGGGGTCGACAACCCCCCCCCTTTTAGCTATGGTATGTCACACACCAATATGATTCAGCGTATCACACAGTAGGGCATTTTTGAAACAATTCAAAAATTGACAAATTTGTTGAGTAAAGCAAAGTGCCACTGAGAATTGTACTGTGTGCCACATGTGGTATAGGTTGCTGACCCCTGCTACAGACCACGACTCCTTCTCCGACACCACAGCTTGCTCCTCCATTTTCGTGGCTGCGGTGGTCGAGTGGTCTAGGCATCGGATCATGGCTAGCATGTCACGAGTTCGATCCTAGTACCACTAAAGATCCGCCGTGTAGGGGAGCGATGCACGTTAAATCTGTCGAGAGCTCAAACGTCCTCCCATTGGTGTGGTGTGGTAGTTAGGAGAGGGGTGCCAGCTCAGGTATCGCCCGCGTCACTTGACCATGGTTCAAAATTTACGCGGACCGTCGCCAAAAGCCCTCGTGTTGCTAATCAGTGCGATGATAATATTCTCTCACTTTCACTCACTCACGCTCCTCCATTTTCACTCTCAGCACAGGAAAAAAACAATTTTTTGTTGAGGAATTTTAAGTAAAATTGAGTATTTTGGCACTGCTGAACAAACCGTAATGTTCAATTGACAAATTCTGAGCCTAAGACATGCATTAAAAGTCTCGTGTTTTGCCACGCAATATTGGAAATGAATCGGAGATGTATTTCATACTTTGCTGGTTTCTTATTAGGCATTCCATAGAATGCTTCGGAAATGTATGAAATAGTTCATATTTCACACATTGCCAGCTAAATTCAGGCATTCTATAGAATGCTGGATTTCCTACTTTGCCAATAACATATACATAATTCAAATACATCTGTAATCTTTTTTTTAATTGAATTTTTATTAATGTTTCATTCTGAAATTACACTAGAGTTTAAGTGATGGATCTTGTAATTTTGAATCTAGGCCAAGAGAAGAGGACAATACCTGAGTGGACAATCATTTACTAAACTTTTACATCACACAAACATGATCACTTTGAGTCCAGATAGATTAAACATGCATCAGCCCCCTTACATGGAAGGTTTTCAGTGGTACGATGATTCAAACCCACAACTCTATAATACTGGCCGTATGTTTGCAACCATAATTACTTGGTTATCACAGTCAATTGTTATCTTTGAGATAAGTCCCAATGGACCAGAGAAATTTTTTTATATCAATCATAACAAAAACTGAAGTTTATTTTCCAGCAATGCTACATTGAAGATAGTTATCGATATTTTCCCAAATATTCAATTCTATTTAATCAAAAATATCTGAACAATTTTTATGTTAATAAACATTAGGTTCAATGAATAATTTGAAACTATTATTTTAATAATAATGCATAAACATTTACTTTTTTTTCTTTAAAATATATTGATATAGATAAGAATAAAACTAAAGAAAAATACTAGCTCTCTATTACATGCTATATACATACATAAGGAACTCTGAAAATTGTGTGTGCACACACATTTTTTTACTAACTTTATTATCATTTAATTTATTGAATATATTGTGAGAGAAAAGCCAGAATAAACTTCAAACAAAGAAAATGCCTCCTTTAAAGTTTTCTGGAAGTTAGAAAATGGATTATAAAAGTAAATTCAAACAAGCCTAGGAACATAGCTATTATACACACACGTACACTCAAACTAAAGATAAGTCTTAAATAAATAGGTATTCTTAGAATTTTCACAACAATTATATAGTATACATCTAATAACAAGCACTAGTAATTCACATTCTATTTAGAAGATAGATTGAATACTAACAAACAATGAATTAACTATTCCAAATACAGATATTCATTCCAAGTCTAAAAAAGCAGCAGGGTGAACATCATAAAAAGGTATCAATAAAAACAGACACAGAAAGGAGAAAACTTACAGCCAATTTAAAATCTGTATGCTTTTCAAAAATACTAAATTTTCAATTTTTAAAGTAAATGTATATAAAAAGCATTTCAAATAAAAAAGTTTATTAACTAATAATGTTACCAAAAAAATTTCCAATGTAAAACATTTTGAAAACAATATAACTGCAATAACTTTCCACATTTTTAAAATATTTAAGTGTGTGTATAGATCAGTGATCTTCAAACTGTGTTCTGTAGACCCCTGGAGTTTCTCAGAAGACATATGCAGGGGTTCCTTAAGTCACTATATAAAATAAAATTATAAATGTGTAAGCAAAATTGATTCTTGGTTTCTATGGTTTGAATAACCACAAGAATCTATAAAGCTCATCTCAGTCATTAAATCTGAAAATTTTATTTATTAATAATTTTACTTTTAAACTGCTATTATAATATAATAATGATGATATTAAAATGTTTTTCTTTATATGTACTACCTCCTAGATTGAGAATATTCTATTGTTTACAATCCCGTGTTCCATGAAATAATTTTATACTTGTTAGTACAAAATTTCGCAAAACTAAATAGTTTTTTAAAGAAAAATGCACCTTTTTTCATTTGTGGAAAAACCTATAATGGAGAGGGAACATTTTATCAATTTTCCAACAGATTCGACATTAAAATCTAAATTTAAGCAAGAACAGTTCTTAAATGTTAGGTTGCAAATTCATGCAAAATATATAGGATTTCTTACACAGCTATAAACATTTTAATGCCATTCAGAACACACAATGCCCCATTTAAACAAAAAAATATTACTCTCAATGTGAGTGACTAAAAAAACAAAACATAAAAATAAATTAAATGCAGAATTTGAAATGCAACCCCCTACAGATAATTTCAATAAACCTAGACTTCGACAGCTTGTGCAAAAAAAATATGGGAGCACATATCCCAGTTACTAAATATAATGCAAGCGTAGGTGACACTTGAATCATAAATTAATATTATTGATGAATAAAATATATTAGAATTTTTTAATAAATATATTACTTCTTTTAATTGTATTTACATAAAATAACTATTTTTTGTTGATCTATATTTTAAACATTTGAAGATATATTCTTCTTAGTACAGGGAATAGGGTTCCCTGAAAACACCTTATGTTTCTAAAGGTTCCGTGAGTTGAAAAAGTTTGAAGACCACTGGCATAGATTAACCCCAAGACTAGCCTATACAAACAAAGATCTCAAATTTGAAAAAAAAAGGGTAACTCTCAGCGCGATTTGGCATTTCAAATTTACTACATCCACCATCAATGGTCACTGTGTAATTTTAGATCTATATTGCTTTAAACAATTGATGAATATATGGTTTTCAGAAAAATTATAGGTCTCAATCAAAAAAACAGTTTGTTTTCAAACGGCAAAAAAAAAAAAAAAAAAAACAAGGTGAATTTTTTAGTTAAAGGGGAAGACCAGTCACAATGCCCCAGACAAATGGCTCCTGATATCCTGCAGGTGAAAGGTGTATCGATTCCAGAACCTGATCATGACAAATGGATAGAATTCTCTGGCACCAATTAATAATATTCTACTGAATTAAAAAAAAAAATAATTAAATTTTCTATGGAAGAAATTAAGCATTTCATATTAATATTTAACTTTTCAGTCAGAAGAGAAAAACATTTAATAAGTTTATTATGATTAAAAACTATTAAAAACCCCATAATAAATTATAAATTTTAAACCCAGTTGACCATATCAGTACCTTTAGGTTTCTATTTATTGATATTTCTTAACAAATAACTGCGTTAGTAATTTAGAGAAAGAAAAACTATTATGTTGACTAATTTTAATAAAAGTATCCATTTTTAAAAATATTCTTGACTAAAACTGTTTAATCTGCAAAGTTAAACAAGATAAGGATAAGATCTTCACTTGAAAAAATTATGAAACATAATATAAAATACTAATCAAACTAGAATGTTGAATTTTGATAAAATATATAATAAATGAGAAAAAAAAATGTTTTAAAAAGTATTAAATACCTATTTTTAAGACACTAATTCAATTTCCTTTAATTTATCTTCTACAGTTTTTGGGACATCAATTATTTAGGTAATTGAGCAAAATAATAAAATACAAATCACACACAATACAAACCTCAAGAATATTTAAGATTTTTCTCACAAGTTAAATATTTATAAAAAGTATCAGCTTTTTATGTCGCTCAGTGCACAAATCAATTAACTCCACTTTTTGAAAATTTTAAATTTGAGTGTCAAAGCATTTGGGATAGTCATAACTTTTTATATTTATAATAACTTTCCTGAATGTGATGAAGATTAACACCATTAAATGACAAAATTTTTTTGGCCATTGTATTTTTAGTAATTTATATTCCAGAGGCCATTTTGATAAAATCCATACTCCAATATAAATAGTTTCAATAATGCAGTTTAAATACACTAATGAGTATCGATGATTGTGTGCGAGTGTATCCCTCCATAAATTAACTAAAATACCACCTAATCTAGGTCCCAAGTACAACCCAAGTCCTGGCTTTAGCCTTTCCTAAGCTGACCACATCCATAGCTTATTATAAGCCAAATTTATATGTTTAAAATTTCAGGTGTCCTGAATTTATTAAAAATAGAAGACATACGTTTGTTTGGTCAGAAACTTGAAGGATCTTGTGGATCTCAAGAAATTTCGCCAAGTATATAAAGACTTATGCTGCAAACTTTGAAAAGAATAACATATTCAGATTCTTGCACCAGGTAAAATAGAAATATTAAAACTGTCTTAAGTGTGTTGAAACTTCTTCAAGGTATGGAAATAAGAGCCGAGTCAATTGAAATGAAATTTGTTGAAGTGGACTAATTTTTTCCTAAGCTTTCGCTGTTATTGAGTCACACACATGCAAATAAAGTTCAAAACATTTTTCACTAGGTGATTGGTTCAAAAAATCGAAACTTGTCATAAGAAACCGCTATCTAATATTATCCAAATGACTCACCAAGATTTTTTTCCCCAACAAAATATTTAGAAAATGCAATCATTAACAGAAAAATTTACTGCCACAGGGTTTCCAGTAATTTGCCTCAAAATACACTGGATAAAGTTAGAAAGGCCGAACCCTATCTCATACAGTTCAAATGTGATTATAATGAAGATGCAGAATTTAATGTCATTAATATTAAGAAATCTGCAGTAGGTAGACTAAAAAGTTTCAAACATGTGGATCAGCTTTAATTATATCCTAAAGGTAGATCTGTGACAAGGAAAAAGAAAAGACATTAAAGGGCCTGTTAAAATTCATTCCTCCTGTTAACCATGATTATTATAAAAACTTGACAACAAATCGAAATGACGATTTCTCGCATATATATATATAGAAGACTATTTACCTATATTGCTGATATATCACAAATAATATATTATGATAGAACTATCCACATTCACTTTCATGAAAAATCTGTAATAAAAGTACATAATAACTAACTTCCTCAGTAATAAAAACTTAAATTTAAAAACAGAGCTCAACTTTATTACCTTTTTCTGTAGCCAAATCTTTTAAATCCACAATCGCATAAAAATTGCAACAATACTTACAATTATTTTTTCTTATTAATTTTATATACCATTAGATGAAAGCTATACCAGTATTTATGCATTCTACAATATACAGTGAAATATGTTTAACGTGAAAATGCTTAGGAGGAAATATCGGTTAACGCAAAATAATACAACGGTCCCAAAAAACTACTATGTATTTTCATGCACTTTTTTCCCTCTTAACATGAAACGAAAATCGCTTAACACAAAAAGATTTTCCTACTGGGAATGAAAAAAATACAGAAAACACCAGCTGCACAGGCAAGATTTAGGAGGGTTGTGAAATGAAAGAGGTGGAATCACATGTTTTGTGGAAAGGAGGCTTTGAAATACCCTCGAAATAGCCTACATCATGAATCAATTTTGTTTACCTAAGCTACTTTCACCCTTCACCCCTATAAACGTCATACAAAAACAACTCATCACTTGGCTTTGGAATTCGAGGACGAGTACATTACAGTGATAGTAAAAATCAAAGATTTTGGTTCATGTTTTTTTATCTATTTAAAAAAAAAATTTTTTTACCAGCACAATGGCAAAGAGCTCAAGGGGAATGGAAATGCTATTTCGCTTAAAATGAAGATGGAGCTTCTTATAGCTGTTGATCAAGAAAAAAAGACAAAACCAGAAATATGTCAAGATTTTGATATTGCTAAATTTTATATTAAATTTCATTAAGTCCTATTGAATGTTTTGTTTCACTGATTTTCATTAAAATACATATATACATATCTATGTTAGAAAAATGTACTCTAATAAACTTTATTTTCTTCAATGTATGGTTTTTTTAGCAATATCCTTTAACACTAG
Organism: Trichonephila clavata; assembly: GCA_019973975.1. NCBI lineage: Eukaryota > Metazoa > Arthropoda > Arachnida > Araneae > Nephilidae > Trichonephila > Trichonephila clavata. The sequence goes on along the minus strand of BMAO01020663.1, from coordinate 42,075 downwards.
ATTCTTTTAGCAGGAAGAAATATTTCAGTCCCCCTCAGCTTCCTGTTAAATGATTTTTACTGTATATTTGAATATATATTATAAAAAGAATTAAAAAAAATAATGTACATTATTTCGTCCTGTTTCTCAACTTCTCATTTTATGAAGTTCATCAATTTGTGCACTGAGTGGCTCATATTTATGTATAAAACAAGAAATTTTTTTTTTTGCAATATTTGTTTGAAAATGTGAAATTTAAAAAACGAAATTTACATCGTAATTTCAAAATAAAATTTTTTATCAAAATTAATCTAAATATTTTTCATGAAATATATTTATTTTGTGCACACATTGATTTCCTTGAGAGTTCATACATTGATTTCCTACTCCAGTACATTTTAGAAGCTAATATTACAAGGACTACGTTTTTGAAATAGCTATTGTATATGATTACCAATTACTTTAAAGATGGATTAATTGAGAGATTATGAGACTATACAGAAGAGAAATTCAGACATAAAACAATTTTCTGATTTGGATCTGATCTTCCAAACATGTCTTCCATAAACATAATTTTAAGTTACTAATTAATTGAACAAATCTATTTTAATGAATATTAATGGGATTTAAAATTTTCAACAATGTGCAACTATTCCCATGATTTACAAAGTACTTTTTTTACATGATTTTTCTTTCACCGTTTTTAAAGTATGGGTGTTTTCAAAAAATTCAGCAGTCATTTTTTTAAAAATTTTGTTTATTTTGAGACATTAGATCTTATATTTCTAGTCATTTAATTCTATTATATTCTAAATTCTATTTATTCCTATCTAAAAATGAAGATTCCTCATTTTGTACACAAACTTCTTGTTTATGTGTACTGAAATAATTCTATATTATGCACATATATATTGCAAGTACAAAACTATTTAAAATTGTTCGGTACATATATCTTTTTATACATATATCTTATATATAGTTTTTTTTAATCATAAATAAAAAAAAAAAACTTTTTTAAAACCTTCAATTTTTACTATCGAATAATGAAATTAGTCTGCATTAATAATCTCCTAGAGTCAAATTAACATTGTAAGACATATAAAGGTGAAAATTACAAAATAGATAGTTTTTTTACATTCTAAATTAAAAAATACAATAGGAAATTTAATATGTAAAACAGTTCTCTGATACAAAGTTTAAGAAAACTTACGAAATATAAAAAAATATTTTTTTTGAAGGATCATAAAATCCACAATAAACAATTTTATTTCAATATGAGTTTTTTAACTATTTATTAAAATAAATGATTTTATTGATAAAGACACTAAAGATTAAAAAAACTTCCATTAAAAATATTCTCCATAAGCCCAATAAATTTATAAGATTGAACAATTCCATGAAATAAAAAGAAAAGAAAAAATTCAAAAGATTTAATTCTAAATATATCATCCTTGAAATCTTCATTCTTAGAAAGATAAATATAACCTCTTGAAGCGCCAAATATGGGAGAAACATTACAAGTTTTACAATTAAAAATTTTTTACAGCAAATAAATATATAATTTTAATCATTCTTGAAATAAGAATATTAAATTGTGAGAGGATGCAAAATTATATGAAGAATAAAAAAAATTATTTAGCTTAGCAAAAGTTCCAACTCAGAAGAAAGTGAAGCACAATAAACTTGTATAATTTGAAATACATACATAACAAATTAAAACATTATATTTTTGCAGTTTTATCACATATTAAGCAACAACACTCTTTACTATTAATAAGTATTGTTAAGAAATAACCTCTTTGAATAAATCTTGCTACTTACATTGTCATAAGGTGTGAGTATTTTAAATCTATTCTATACACACACTCCCACACTAAATAACGTAATATTTGGTACACACAAGCACAAATGTTAAAATAAAAGCAAATATAATTTTAAATAAGCTTGAAAACAATACCAAATATTTTCAATATTAAAATTCGCGAATAGTCGGAAGTTAAATTATTTTCGAAAACACTGGATTTTTGTTAACTATTTTAAATGGAAAAGAAAAGATAAAATATTATCAAAATAAAAGTACTGTGATGTACAGTAATTAAAAAGGCAAGAACCTATTACTGTCTGAAATTTAATTACAAATTTAAATACCATGTAATGAAAAGTTCCTAAGTTGGAAACATTCCAATAACACAGATAAAAGAAACATGCTTTCGTATAATTAAAAGATTAGCTTTATTTTTTAATTCCAAAATTAATTGTAAAAGCAAACAAAAACATCTGGTTATAACATTATGCATAAAAAAGAATTTCCCAAATATTTAAGATTATCACAAGGAAAGCAACACACAACTGTGAATGGGTAAATATAATATAAACTCACCGTCTCTATTTGTCAACAAATCAACCTATATTGTAGCACTTACAAACATCATAAGCGCGGCATATTTTACTGCACGTTAATAATGTGAAATACTCTTTATTTAACTTAAAAACATTATTTTAATAAGGACTTTTACTTCGATCTTGCGTCTCGCAGACGCACAACATTAAGGGTTGCCTACTTAACAATGCCGTCATGTGTTAATGCTTTTGTTCCAGTTTTATAGTTTCTCAAGAGTATGGACTCCAAATTTTGAATTAACGTGCTAAGAGAATAAAAAAAATCAATTATAGTAAAAAAAAATAAAAAAATAAATAAATAAAAAACACGCTTTATAGTTAATTAAACTAAAAAGTAAAAAAAAATAATTCTTAATATAAGAATGAAATGATAAACGAGAAATTAATGTCATTGTGGTAAAAGCGTGCGGTGTTCGATATCAATTGTTAAAATTTCTTACTAGTTCTTTTCTGAAATGTTACGTTAGAGTAAAAATGTAGTGCAAAGCATTCATCACATCAGCAATTGCAACACATCAGAGTTGAAAATTTGTTCATTAACTTTTGGTACAGAATGGACCGCGTTTATGTTATTTTTTGTAAATTTCCCCCCATTTTAGTAGTAATAATTTCTTTTTCTCTTCTAAATTTTAGCTTATTTTTCTTAAAATTTACCAAGCAAATCTAAAAACAACAAAAAAAATCACCATATCTCAATTTAAAAAAAAAAAAAGTTGTCGCAAGTAGTCAGATACCTCAAGCGAAATATAAATAGGATTTTTTTTTTTACGTAGATATGTGACAATGGATGAAACATGGATCCATTACTACAAGCATGAATCAAAAAGATCGTCAGCTGAGTGGACAGCAGCCACTGAAAGCCGTCAAAAACGATCAAAAACTCAAACGTCAGCTGGCAGGGTTATGATGTTGGGATTCACATGAAATTTTGTTTATTGACTTCCCGGAGAAAGGCAAAACAATTAATAATTAATAAACAATTAATTTGAGGTCCTGGGCCCTTATGCAAAGGTAGGCCCTACCTGAAATCTTTAAAAGTAGACAGTATATAGCATGCATTGTTAAATAGTCGTTCAAAAGGTAATTTTATACAAATAAATGTGCACGACTCACAATCTCAAAAACCTAGGCACAAACTAATTAGGTTCGACCGATGGCCGCATTTCTACTAAATGAGTTGAATGATTGCTTAAGGTATTAGACCTAGGCCTAGACATGGGCAACGGTCATCACATATTAATGCAATATTACCATTTTTGCCAAATGACATGCAGTTTGAAATTCCCTGTTTTTCGCAGAATATGTATGGGAATAATATTTGAACAATTAAATTATCTGAATCATGATCTTATTAAAAAAAAAGTCGAGAACGAAACGAGGCCCCCACTTAAGGTGAGGTCCTGGGCCCGGGCCCAGTTGGCCCATGCCTTAAGACGTCCCTGAATAGTGGATATTACATGGTATTAATGGATCAACTGAATGAAAAAATGGGAAATCTTCAATAACGTGGGCTGGATTTTTACCGCCAAATCCTCTTTTCTAGCCGAAGATCGATCGCCAAGGCGTATCCTTGAGAGGAACCGGTTTGTAGTAACCATATGCGATATGATTCTCCTCAGAGAAAATTCCGCGTAGTAATACATTGTATTCCTGACATTCGGGTTTTCATTTTACTGTTGATGTTTTCTGAAAATGTTACCAGTGTAATTAAAAGGGAGGTTAAACGATTTTTCGAATTCACATTTTAAACTTTTTTGTCTCAAAATCAGATTAAAAAAAAAAAAAAAACTTTATGTATGTTTCAAACTTAGTTAAATTTCAAGTTTTTTTTTTTCAAAGCTAAGAGTTATTTAAATTCGAAGCTAAATTACATTATTTTTATAAATGCGTGACATAAGTATCAAATGAAACATAGTTTTAATTTTTTACCAAAACAAAGGAAAATAATTATTTATAATTATGAAAAACTACACATTTTAGTACAATCAATGAAGATTGTCTAGTCAAAATTGAGACAGAAACTAATCCAGAAATCGCATATATCTTACTATCCTAAATATCTATTATTTGTTTTATCTGTATCATTACCTTAATGTCTAAAGGAGATAATCATTAAAGTTTTTCGAAATAATCGAATGCTTTTCTGAAAAAATTTTCTTCCTTTATATATATATTCAGAGATGATTTATTTTTTACAACATAGATTATTTCATATTGGGTATTTTTTTAGATGTAATAGTTATAGGGGATTTGTTGCATTTGGAAGGGAATATATACTTATACTAGCCGTTACCCGCCCGCTTCGCTGGGTATTTCATGATGTTTTATAAATTTTTACTGCTTATATATATGTATAAATTATTGATATCTAAGTCCTAGCATTAAGAATTCGATTGTATTGAAAAATATACTTATACCTGTAACTGTCACCTGTTGATAAAAAAAAAAGGGCAGAACTCATCTAATTGGTATTTTCTAAAAATCTCTAAAATTGAAGTATAGAATGATATTTGCTCTTTCTTAACCCAAAAACCAAGTGAATTCTCGCAAAACCAACTTTCGGTCGATCTCTACTCCGTAAATTGAACATGCAAGCCAAATTTCAAGTCTAAATCTAACAGAAAAAAAACAAAAGTTTTACTATCAAAATCCCCGTAATCCCGTTGAGAGACTTTTTCTAAAATAACCGCTCTTAGCGGATTTCAATTCAACAAAAGAAAAATGCAAACCAAATTTCATTATTATAGTCCTTGTAGCTAGAAAAAAGGATTTTTTGTGTGTCAATACGTCCCAGTAACCCCCTGCACCCTTCCGCAGAACTTGATTTACTTAAAATACATTCTTAGTGGATCCCTATTCAACAAAAGAAACATGCTTAACATATTTCAAGTATATGGGTCTAACAATTAAAAACAGAAAATTTTTTCTGTAACTCCTCTTGACCCCTCGCAACCATCCTTGGGGGTCAATTTTCGTTTTACTCTTTGTTAGATGAACTCTATTCCATGAAAGGAACATGCCTACCAATTTTCAAGCAGGATGATCAAATAGTTTAAAAATGGAAATATTTATCGATTACGCCTCTTAATCTCCCGAAATTAAACTTAGTAGTTGATATTCACAAAACCCATTTTGTAGCGGTTCTCTACGAAAGGAATCTGCTTATCAAATTTCAAGACTGTACGTCTAATAGTTTAAAAATGGGGATAATTATCTATAACGCCACTTGAGCCCCCGCAACGCCACTTCGGGGTCTGTTTTCACAAAACCCATTTTGTAGGGGAATTGCACTCTATGAAAGGAATCTGCTTAGCAAAATTTGAAGACTGTGCGTCCAATTAATTAAAAATGCAAAAAAATTATCAATAACGCCCCTTGAACCCCCGCAACGCCACCTAGGGTTCTATTTTCACAAAACACATTTTGTAGTGTATCTCTATCCTATGAGAGGAATCTGCTCACCAAATTTCAAGACTGTGCGTCTAATAGTTTAAAAATAGAAATAATTATTTATATCTGCCCTTAACCCCCGCAACACCCCTTGGGGGTCAATTTTCCCCAAACCCATTTTCTAACGGATATGAACTCCATGAAAGAAACGTTCCTACCAATTTTCAAGCTGGTAGGTCAAGTAGTTTAAAAACGAAAATATTTATCTATTATGCCACTTAATCCCCAGCAACGCCACTAAGAGGTCTGATTTCACAAAACCTTCTTATAGCTGATCTCTACCCTATGAAAGAAATCTATTTATCAAATATAAAGACTGTGCGTCTAATAGTTTAAAAATGGAAATAATTATCTATAACGCCCCTTAAGTCCCGCAACTCCACTTGGGGGCAATTTTCACGAAACCCATTTCGTAGCGTATCTCTACCCTATGAGAGGAATCTGCTTACTAAGCTTCAAGACTGCACGTCTAATAGTTAAAAAATCGGAATTTTTATAACGCCCCTTAAATCTCCCACCCCCGCAACACCCCTTGGGGGTCAATTTTTCAAAACCCATTTTGTAGCGGATATTTACTCCATGAAAGAAACTTACCTACCAATTTTCCAGCAGGTAGGTGAAGTAGTTTAAAAAAGGATATATTTATCTGTTACGCCCCTTAATCCCCCGCAACGCCACTTAGAAGTCTGTTTTCACAAAATCCGTTTTGTAACTGATCATTATTCTACGAAAGGAATCTATTTATATCAAATTTAAAGACAGTGCGTGAAATAGTTTAAAAATGGAGATAATTGTCTATAACGCCCCCTAGGCCCCTGCAACGACACTTGGGGTCGATTTTCAACAAACTGATTTTGTAGCGGATCTCTACTGTATGAAAGGAATCTGCTGACCCAATTTCAAAATTGTACATTGAGTAGTTTAAACATGGAAACAATTATTTATAACGCCCCTTGCGTTTCGAATTTCGGAAAATCCGTTCTTAGCTGATGTCTACTCTATGAAAGGAACATATCTACCAAATTTCAAGTCTATAGGTTGAATAGTTCTAGAGATATCATGATTAGTCAGTCAGTCAGTGAGTGAGTCGCTTTTCTCCTTTATATATATAGATAGCTGTTACCCGCCCGCTTCGCTGGGTATTACATGATGTTTTATAAATTTTTACTGCTTATATATATGTATAAATTATTGATATCTAAGTCCAAGCATTAAGAATTCGATTGAAGTGAAAAATATACTTATACCTGTAACTGTCACCTGTTGATAAAAAAAAAGGGCAGAACTCATCTAATTTGTATTTTCTAAAAATCTCTAAAATTGAAGCATAGAATGATGTTTGCTCTTTCGTAACTCAAAAACCAAGTGGATTCCCGCAAAACCAATTTTCGGTGGATCTCTACTCCGTAAATTGAACATGCAAGCCAAATTTCAAGTCTAAATCTAACAGAAAAAAGCAAAAGTTTTACTATAAATATCCCCGTAATCCCGTTGAGAGCCGTTTTCCAAAATTACTGCTCTTAGCGGATTTCAATTCAACAAAAGAAAAATGCAAACCAAATTTCATTATTATTGTCCTTGTAGCTCGAAAAAAGTAATTTTTTTTGTCAATATGTCCCAGTAGCCCCCTGCAACCCCCCAGAACTTGATTTGCTTAAAATTTATTCTTAGTGGTTCCCTATTCAACAAAAGAAACATGCTTAACAAATTTCAAGTATATGGGTCTAACAATTAAAAACAGGAATTTTTTTCTGTAACTCCTCTTGACCCCTCGCAAACATCTTTAGGGGTCAATTTTCATTTTACTCTTTGTTAGAGGAACTCTATTTTATGAAAGGAACATGCCTACCAATTTTCAAGCAGGATGATCAAGTAAATTAAAAATGGAAATATTTATCGATTACGCCTCTTAATCTCCCGAAATTAAACTTAGTAGTTGATATTCGCGAAACCCATTTTGTAGCGGTTCTCTACTTTACGAAAGGAATCTACTATCAAATTTCAAGACTGTACGTCTAACAGTTTAAAAATGGGGATAATTGTCTATAACGCCACTTGAGCCCCCGCAACGCCACTTCTGGGTCTGTTTTCACAAAACCCATTTTGTAGGGGAATTGCACTCTATGAAAGGAATCTGCTTAGCAAAATTTGAAGACTGTGCGTCCAATTAATTAAAAATGCAAAAAAATTATCAATAACGCCCCTTGAATCCCCGCAACACCACCTATGGGTCGATTTTCACAAAACACATTTTGTAGTGTATTTCTATCCTATGAGAGGAATCTGCTAACCAAATTTCAAGACTATGAGTCTAATAGTTTAAAAAAAGAAATAATTATTTATATCTGCCCTTAACACCCCGCAACACCCCTTGGGGGTCAATTTTCTCCAAACCCGTTTTGTAGCGGATATTTACTCCATGAAAGAAACATTCCTACCAATTTTCAAGCAGGTAGGTCAAATAGTTTAAAAACGAAAATATTTATCTCTTACTCCACTTATTCCCCTGCAACGCCACTTAGAGGTCTGTTTTCACAAAACCTTCTTATAGCTGATCTCTACTCTATGAAAGGAATCTCTTTATCAAATATAAAGACTGTGCGTCTAATAGTTTAAAAATGGAAATAATTATCTATAACGCCCCTTAAGTCCTCTCAACGCCACTTGGGGGCAATTTTCACGAAACCCATTTTTAGCGTATCTCTACCCTATGAGAGGAATCTGCTTACTAAGTTTCAAGACTGTACGTCTAATAACTTAAAAATAGGAATTTATAACGCCCCTTAAACTCCCCGCCTTCGCAATACCCCTTGGGGGTCAATTTTCCCAAAACCCATTTTGTAGCGGATATTTACTCCATGAAAGAAACTTACCTACCAATTTTCCAGCAGGTAGGTGAAGTAGTTTAAAAAAGGATATATTTATCTGTTACGCCCCTTAATCCCCCGCAACGCCACTTAGAAGTCGGTTTTCACAAAATCCGTTTTGTAACTGATCATTATTCTACGAAAGGAATCTATTTATATCAAATTTAAAGACAGTGCGTCAAATAGTTTAAAAATGGAAATAATTATCTATAACGCCCCCTAAGCCGCTGCAACTCCACTTGGGGGTCGATTTTCAGCAAACTCATTTTGTAGCGGATTTATACTCTCTGAAAGGAATCCGCTTACCCAATTTCAAGATTGTACATCAAGTAGTTTAAACATGGAAACAATTATTATTAAAGCCCTTAACCCCCCGTAACGCCCCTTGCGTTTCGAATTTCGGAAAATCCTTTCTTAGCTGATGTCTACTTAATCAAAGGAACATGTCTACCAAATTTCAAGTCTGTAGGTTGAATACTTCCAGAGATTTCGTGATTAGTCAGTCAGTCAGTGAGTGAGTCGCTTTTCTCCTTTATATATATAGATATAGTACAGTATCTTACACATATCATAATTTTCATTATTTTTTTTTTCCTCTTTTTTTTTTATTTACAGATTTTCGAAAAAATAACAATTTACAAAAAGCTGTTGATATTGTATGAGTTTCTGAATAGTATAAGAAAATTCATTTCTGCTCCAGATAATAAAAGTGGCCGCGGTAACCTAGTGAACAAAGTAACGGACTCGTGGCCAGCGTGTCATGAGTTCGAGCCCAATACCGCTGAAGACCCGCAATGTAGGGGGGGGGGCAATGCACAAAAAATCTATCAATGCTCAAACATTCTCCCGTTTGTGTGGTGTAGAAGTTAGGAGAGGGGGTGCCAGCTCAGGTGTTGTCCTCGTCACTTGACCATGGTTCAAAATTACGAGGTCCGTCTCCAAAAGTCCTCGAGTAGCTGAATAGTGTGACGCTAATATTTACTCACTCCAGATTATAAATGTATTGAAAATAAATCTCGAATTATCCACGTATAATAAAGCCAGAATTTTCAACAGCCAAAACATCACGGCTCCTAGGACAGGATTTTTCTAAACAGGATATAAAATGTAAAAATTCTTTTAATTGAAAATGAGTGATTTCCATTTTGTACAATTCATATTTCAATATTTGAACCATATTAAACTACAATTTTAGCAAAAGTTATAATTGACATAATTTAAATATCCATGTAAAAATTAAAATGGAATTTGCATTGAGACAATGATGAAATAACAAAATTTATATGGGTTCCTTAATCCATTGTTTTCTAATAAAAGTTAATAAACATTTAAAAACATGTAAATCTCAAAAACTCGGAAAATGATTTTAAAAATATCATATTATTACTGAAGATTGAATATTTTATGCCAACCTGAAAGTTTTAAAATGAATGTTGAAAAAAAGAATGTGTTCTGAAAAACACTTTTCTCCTTGCAAAACAAGAATGAAGGTTTTAATCAACAAGACTTAGATTTTTTCAGAGGTCAGAGTCAATTATTAAAAAATGATAGCATTAACTTTTTGATTTGCTTAAAGACGATAGCCAATAAAAATATGATTTATAGCATTTTCTTAATTTCAGTACTTAAAACAAAAATCAGTAAAAAAAATCAATTAATCCAGCGTTTTTCAAACTGTGGGGCGAGCTCCTCTAGGGGGCTGGATAATCCTACAAGAGGGGCGCGAGCATGTTGAAGCTTATATGTCGACCTCGTCACTTGACCGAGATTCAAAATTACGAGGTCCTTCACCAATAAACCTTAGCAAAGAATTATTATCATTTAAATACGAAGGCAAATTACATTTTTTTCAAATACATGACATAAATATCAAATTACGCATAGTTTTTATTTTTTCCACTGCAAAGGAAAATAATAATTTATACTTATGAAAAAGTTCACATTTTAGTATAATCAATAAGAATTTCTAGTCAACATATATTAAGACTGGATCTAATCTAGAAATTTTATATCTCTTACTAATCTAAATGTATTATTTGTTTTATCTCTATCATTTCTTAAATATTAAAGGAAATAATCTCTCATATTTTTAGAAATAAACAAATATTTTAGTAAAAATTTTTGTTGTTTACATAACAAACACTTTAAATTTTCTTCCATTATATTTATTCAGAGCTAATTTATTATACACAAAGATTAATTCACACACACACAAAGTTTTTTTCGATATAATAGTTAAAAGATATAATTTGGAAATGAATATATACTTGTGGTATGGTATTTTATTTCACATTTCTCATTGCTTTTCTCTCTTTTTTTATTAATAGTTTTTTGAAAAAATAAAGATTTACAAAAATTTTTTTGATAATATTGCGTAAGTTAGTGTTCAAGAAAATTCATTTCTGTTTCAGATAATGAAATCTCTTAAGTAAATGTGTTGAAAATAAATCCTGAATTATTCACACATAATTAATTTAGATTTCGTAAAAACTGAAACATCATGACTCTTAGGCAGGATTCCTGAAAGAGGGATAAAATTTTTATTTTATGTGTATTACTTGACAGGAAATCGATCAATCATCGATATAAATATATTTATTTTGAATTAACATACCAAAATTTTAGCATTTATTTATAAAACAAACTAACGCAATTTAGAACAAAGGATTTTAGAGGTTTGCAAATGCCTTTTTGAAATTTCTTTATTCCTTAAAATCCTACATGATCTTTTTTTTTATTGTATCCAGTTAAGACAAATTTATTAAAGCTCTTGTTTCATTTAGTAAAACACTTTTATATACATGTGTGCAAAATAATTAAATGATTTTTTCCCCTAAACAAGATATAAGATGCAAAAATTCTTTTCAATGAAAGTGTGTGTGTGAGTGAGCTTTTAATTTTCCATTCATAATAATTGAGAACGAACAAAAATGTTGTAATTATAAAGATTTGCGAATATGAACATCCCTTTTATTTTTGTTCAAAACTAAAGATAAAAATTCTTCTGATCTTTCATGTTTAGAAAAACTCCGTTTTGAGGTCAACAAATCTAGTACTGTTTTTGCTACATGGTCCAAAAGATTGAAGAATTGGGAATTCCTTTTGTCAAAAATCGGGGAGTGTTTCAAATACTTGAAAACTATCCTTCAAGTTATACTGAGGATTTCTTTTTCTTTTATTTTTGCTGCTTCACTACTGTAGTTCACTTCTTGTCTGAGAATCATTAAGTTAAAAATCTTCTGTTTTTCATTTTTTTTTACCAGTCATTTTAGTGTAAGCGATCTACAATTTTAATTAAATATCTTTAACGAGTACGAAATATGAAATATTACGAGTTTTGTTCAGTGATTAATTATACAAAAAGTACTAGCCGCGCGAGCGTTATAGCGGCTAGTATTTGAACTGATCAACTGAATTTGTTTCACTTGTTAAAAAAAAGTCCTCTGTCTACAACAAATGAAATCTATATTTTTTCTATATTTATTACAATTGAAACGAAATGCTATAATTTTCATACCAATTAAAAAAAGTTTACGAAGTTTGTATTCCTATTTTTATATATAACTATGTGTTACTTAGGAAAAGCCACAACATTTTAAATTTCACGAACAGAAAAAAAAAATTCAAATGTACTCATTTAAATTTTTAATACTCTTATCCTTTTGAGAAAATAAAATAATTTTGAAGGGTCAAAGAAAAAGTCAATTCTTGAAAACAATAATCTAAAGTAAAGTTCAAGTAATGATCAGTGCATATAATTTGCACAATTTAGCCAATTAAAAAACACTCATAAAAGCTATTTATCTAATCACTTACATATTTTTCAAAAAATTTATAATGTTATAAAATCAATCAAAGTATTGAAAAATTAGGAATATAAAAAGTTTGCTTTATTTTTATATAGTTTGACACAGTTTAATATTAAAATATGCTCTGATATTAAAACATTTGAAATAACTAATGTGCTTAAATAAAGTTAAAGCTTTTAAGTAATTGAATTTAATTGAAGCGTTGCGCACGAAAGATGAAAAATATACATGTTAGATGGTTTAATTAGCTATTGAATGGCTTTTGGAAGAAAATTGTCCGATATTCAATGCATCGTTAAAATTATTCAACATTTCTTAAAACTAAAAATTAAATTTTAAATAATAGTAATCAAATAGTTTTATTAATTAAAAACCATCAAAAATGAACAATTAATTTTATAAATTAATTTAACAATGAAATTTAATAACATGGGTTCTTTTGGCTGCAGACTTCAAATTTATATGCAATCACACCTCAGCTAGAACGTTTAATTTGTATATTATTAACTACCACACAACATCAATCGAGAAATTTGAAATCCCATTTCGTATATTAAGTCGTACTTGCAGAATTTCACAAAAAGGATTCTTGGTAAAATCAGGATTCGAAACCCAAGACTAATCTTCTAGACTGTAGCCTATTTAAAAAAAAAATAAAAGCTGTAGAAATACCTTATACGAAGTAAAAATAGACACGAAAACTAAATACTATGTAGAATTTTCCCTCAGAATACAGATTCTTACACACGGGTCTATACTGCGGAAATCTGCCATGAGCTGCAATCTTTTAATGCATAAAATAAAGTAGAAAATGAAAAGAACTGATTTAAAACATTAAAAATACCAAACTTTGCAAAAAAAAAAAAAGATGGAGGGGGGGGGGATTTTGAAGGAAATAAAAAAATTGACTGATTTGAACACACAAATTGTATTAAAATTTTTTTATTTCCATATGAATTTCACTAAACTGAACAATAATTTGATTTCATATAATTATTCCACTTACCAAATAATTAGAAATTGGTATTGTTTTTAATAAAGAAATTATAAATCAAGTAATAAATAGAATGTTTTTCTATGTAAAATGAATTTTTTTAATTAAATTAATACATAAATTAAGCTTGATTAAATTTATTTGCATTTCATGCTTCAGAAAATGATGTAGGCAAAATGCAAATTCCTCCTTCGAAATGTATGCACAATACACATATAGAGAGAGACCTTATTTTTTAGCTTGCTTTTAAATAAGTATTAATGATGCATAATTCAGTGTTGCATTTTTTGGTATAAATGCTGTCCTAGAAAGAAAATTTTAGATATACGAATTTTCTTGTTTCATATTTTATATAAAAATGACAGCTTTCAGTTAAAGGATGCTATATATTTCAATCAGAACGTGATGACTACGAGGCATTTTCTAATTCCATAAATATTATTCCGACAAATCTTAACACATTCACCAGATCAAATAGCAATATAAAACGTAAGAATACGTTCTGTTTTACAATTAATAAAAAAAAACACCTATAACTGTTAAAATAACTAACTAAATTTTGTTTCTTAAACTACTATTTACAGAATATATATTTATATAAATATTATACTCATATTAAATAAATTATATATAATAATTTATTACATTATAGAAAATAAATATCGTAAAGCTTAAACAGGTAAAAAAAATCTAAAGATAATGTTATTAAAATCGCTCCAGTAAGGATTCTTTTTAAATTTTTGTTTTTTACCAGCGAGAAACAGATGACTTTTTATATATACGTATGTATGTACATGTATATATATATACACATATCAAATAGCCATTTATGTGCATAGCCGTATACCATAGCCATATACGTGCGCATCTGCAAAGGGAGCATTCTCTTTTTTCACTATCCAATTTTTTGCGCTCTAGGCACGTGCTTAAGAGGAAAAGCGACACTGGCTTTAGATTACTATTATATTTACATTATAGAAGTGATTTTCAAGATTTTATTTTCTGATAATTTTGATTATATTACAGTAAAAGAACTAAGCAAGAATGTTTCCAAATCAAATACAAATATAAATTTTAATTTGGATAGGTGTTGAATCTCACAATTTTGAAATTCAGTTCAGTAATAAGGATTCTTCCAGAGCTTATTGTTTACTTTTCTTAACTTGCATATTACACTACGTAAACAATTTGAGGATCAATTCCATTTTAAACAAGTTATCAATCATTGGCATGGCCAAGTAGTTTTAGCGTGTTTTTCACATGTTGTATTTTACAATAATGCAACTAATGAACTTTGTACTAACAGAAAGTAGTACTATACTTAAATTTTTTTTTTTTAAATTTAAAAAAAAATTAAATTTTTTAAAAAAAAAAAATTTTTTAAAAAATTATTAAATTTAAATATGATTCGGCTCATCTAGGGCACAAATGCGACCAAATGCCAAAAATCCGAGGTCAATAGGTTAATTATTGGCTGAGAAAAAGGTACGACAAAATATGGAACGAAGACGAAGTCGAAATTTGCGTCCTAATAGCGCTTTTTTTTACACTACGTGAAAAACGCGCTAAAAATACAGCAATATTTGATATGAAGGATCTTCAATGAAATCAGAATCGAAATCATGACTCGATTAAGTGAGAGTTATATCAACGTCACACTATAAAACAGCCCGAGGACTATTGGCGATGGACCTCGTAATTTTGAACCTCGGTCAAGAAACGAGGACGAAATCTAGCTGGCGTTTTCTTCTCCTAACTACCACACCAACAGGAGGACATCGAGCCTCGACAGATTCATTGTGCATCGGCCCTCTCTATATTAGCTGAGCTTTAGTGACACTAGGGCTCGAACTCATGACACGATGGTCAAGAGTCCGTGACCATGACCACTAGGCTACTACAATCACATTGCTCGGTTGAAAGCCGATTGTTTGAGATCAGATCTCTAGACTTCCATAACCCAAACATCAATTCTAATGCAAACAAATAAACTTAAAAATTAAGATAAAAGCACTGCGAATTTCTAATTCTTTAGTGAAGTAACATATATGAAAAACAATTGTTTGTAAAGAGTCACGCAATTAAAATATGATACAATTTGATATTTTCAAATCAAGCCATATATTAAAGTTAAATCTACAGCCTTTCATAATAATTATCTAATGCCTTAAAATTATTCATTTGCATTTTTTTTTTCAACTTTCTTTTATAAACTAGGAAACTGCCTTTCATGAAAGTTTTCTGTAATATACTCCTGGGTATAAAAAGCTACATTTTGAGGAATAATTCTATATGCTTAATTAGAACATTAATTCTTATTTTATGTTAAAATATTTTTGTATCTTTTATTGTTTTTTAAAGAGCCGCAGCTGAGTTGTGATTTGAATTTTGATTTTACCAAAGGTCTATCATGTGAAATTCTGCAAGTGCTAATTATAACGTGAAACAGGTGGTATTGTGTACAAGTTAGGATAATACCAGTTAGCGAACCAGTTTATGTGCCACAGTGGTATTCAAACTTTTAAACTCACGTAACCCTTAGAACTATAAGGTATTTTCAAGGAGCTCCATTCCACACACACACACAAATACTACAAGAATGCAATTAAAAAAATAATATTTAAATTAGATCAACATGTTATAGGTACTTCATGTAAATAATATTTTTAAAAAAGTATTGTATTTTTCATCAAAAATTTTATTGTAATTTTTTTATTATAATTTATATATTCTCACTAATAATATTAATTTGTGATCCAAGTGACACTTACTCATGCGTTATATTCAGTAACTGGAATATGTGCTTGCATTTTTTAATACAAACTGTTAAAGTCTAGATCTATTGAAATCATCTGCAATCACATTTCATATACTCTCAGTGTTTCATTTATATATATATATATATATATATTGTTCTTTTTGCCCACAGATACATTTAGAAATATTTTTCCATTTAAATGCATAGTTCTGAAGGGTATTAAAATGTTTACACTGCGAAACAAATCCCGTGTATTTTGCATGAATTTACAACCTAGAGTTTAGGAGCTGTTTTTCCGCAAACTTAGATTTTAATGTCGAATCTGATGATCTATCGAAATGTTGCTTCTTTTCTTTCATTATAGGTATTATTTCCGCAAACGGAAAAAGGTGTATTTTCCATTAGAAAACTACTTAGCTTTGCAAAACATTGTTCTAACGAGTATAAAATTATTTTATTGAACCCCGGAATAGTAAACAATAGAATATAATGTTAATAAATTCCAATTATTTATGTTACTCACTATTTAAATTTCATTCTAGATAAGGGCTTTGAAGATTTGACTTTCTTCTTAAATCCTAAAATAGATTTTACTTTTTAAAAGGACAGGAATACAGAATTGAATGTGTTATGCTATATTTAATACCATATAGGATGTTCTGCAATAAAAAAATTACCAATAAAATGATTTTTTTAAAAAATAATATTGTTATTTTAAGTTCTTAAATTAACCAAATGCTATTAATCATATTTTTATTGACTCTGGTCTATAACCAAATTTAAAGCTAGGATTTTTTGAAGATTGGCTATGATCTCTGAAAAAATCTAAATCTAAATCGTATTGATTAAAACGCTTATTTTTGTTTTGTAAAGAGAAAAGTGTGATTTCTTAAACATTCTTTTTTCACATTCAAAATTTCACTGTTAGTATAATTTTCAGTATTTAGTGGTATAAAAATGTTTTTAAAATCCAATCCTGAGTTTTTGATATTTGTATATATGCAATAACCTTTTTTTAAGAAAATTGTGAGTTGTGGAACACATAAATTTAAATAGCTTTCCATAGCAAGTATGCAAATTTTGTTTTAATTTCTATGTCGATATTCAGACAAAATAAATTGTAATTTTGTCTTTAATTGCAGTTGAAGATGATTAAATTACTGAAATATTGTTAACTTTGCATGAGCACTTAATGAAGTGCTAGCTTTAAGATCATCCAATTCTTTATTTAAGTCATTTGAAAATCTAAACAAAAATGCCCAGAACTCTTACAAGCGAATCATTCAACACTCCCTTTGAGGGGGGGGGGAGAGAAAAAATGGACATGGGATGGTTTTTTATTTTAATATGTGCCAGTTACAAAGATAGTTGTTTGTCGGAAGCAGAATCCGTACAGTGAACGGATGGAACGGTCAGTTAAAGATCCTTATCAGAGAAGGAAAAGGGCTCCTGTTAAAACTTTCACAGTGAGCAGCTTTTGCTTTAACAATACAGAAGGGTCATTTTATTCTAGGGGTCAAATCCTGCAAGGGGCCATAATACGACGCAGTACTCGTTTGAGATGTTCGGACGTTTCTTCCGCCAAAGGGGAAGGAAAGTGTACATAGAGGCAGCTAATTGTTTAACCCCTCCCCAACGGCTTTTCATCCTATTTTTAGCAATGACAGCAGTAAATCCGTATTTAAAATAAGATAAATTGCGAACGACAGCGAGCCAAGCACTTCTGCTCAGAGTGAATGGAGGAAAGCTGACTAACAACACTGTGAAAAGCTCCCGAGAACGGGGAAGGGCGGGCGCCCGAAGAGACAAATCCTTATCTGAGAGAATGTAGCAATCTATCTACACATTTTGATGAACTCCTTAATAAAGTTATTTTCAAATAAACAAAAACTTCTAATTAAATTTATATTTTATTTAGATCAAAAACATTGTAAATTAAAAAAAAAAAGAAGAAACGAGCCTTACAGTAGTCGCATACGATGTGTAACATCTGACATGTTATCGTGGTAAATTCGCAATAGCAACTTAAATCCTGAAAAAAATGAATCGAGTATGATTGGAAATAATTTTCTATGGAATAATTATATCTTTAATGAAAATTTTATTTAATTAACACAAGGAGTAATGCATTTTTTTTATCAAAAATAATTTTTCTTGTTCAATTTGGGGAAGAGTGGTAATGATAATTTATGATAACTAAAATATGACACATATACTTGTCATTTCAAAGTATTTAAAAACCGTTGGAAAATAGCGTCAATAACAGAAGCACTGTTAGTTGTCGAAACATTTCGATTTGTGTTCATTTCGAGCTTGAGTTCATCATTCAAAAAAAGCTATGAGTCACTCGGCAAACTGAAGTTAACTTTAAAATCTCCACACAAAATCATGGGAAGCGAGTGATAGTTTTTTTTTTTTATAAAAGAGCAGGAACCACCTTCGGTATATGGTAAAAGTAAAAAATGCAGGAAATCTTTAATTTTTTGAACCGTTTGATTCGGAGAAATGAACTATTTGTCCATTTTCAAATAAGCATTTTGCCGCATATATGTCCCCCCCCCAATATCTTGATTAATAATACCCTGTCCACTTGTTTGACGATAAGTAATATCCATATGTCGAGCCACAACATGTGAGTTGTTCTGTTTGCGATAGATTGCAACACCAGAGCATACTGCTCTGTGACCCGGTTGTTTAAATTGTACGCAGCGATCGAAGTCAGGTATCGAAACACGTTCGTCATTGTCTAACCTCGTCTCTGCCTAAAAGACTTAGCTTCTTCTCTGATCCTAAAGTGAGGAAACAAAAACGAAGATCCTACGGCCTAGACCGTGGGGGATAGGGGCGGAGCCCCTCCCGAATGAAGGAGGAAAAACAGAACTTCACTGAATAGCCCGCGCTCCCCCAACTTCCTGTTACGCATTTCCGTCCCTTTTCACGAAATCACTCCCACAAATCTTCAGCAATCAAGAGGAAAGATGTTACACATCAAAAATTATTTGTAACAAAATCTAATGCGTATGTACAGTAGCGCACACAAAAATATTTCAAGGAGAGGGGGGGGGGAAGCAATTGTAGAAAGTTCCCCAACTTGTATCATACCTCAAAACAACACCAATTGATTCTTCTGATTTTGCCAATTTTGTTAACAAAATAAAGTACTGAATTAATAATTAGCATTAATTAATAAAATAAATTCTTAATTACAAGTACTTAATAAAATTTTGCATTATATACATACAGGATTATCATCAAAGGAAAAAAAACTCAAGGGCTTTCGAGGGGGGGGGTTCGGACCCTTAGGACCCCCCCCCCTCCTTATGTGCACCCTTGTGTACATATCTTTTCACTTTTTAGCAAAATTTTTGAAATTTATGGAAAAGGGAACACACAAACGACACATTTAAAGAACTGAAATGAAAGTATAAATTTGATTTCTTTTACGTGAAAATTTAAATTTTTTTCTGGCGAAAGTAGTTTAGTAATTATAATTCTTTCTTAATATTTATACGACGTTGAAAAAGAAAATGTGTAATACTTTTAAACTCGTTTTATAATTCAGTCTAAGAATCAGCGGCGTGCATATACCTCTTTTGGGGGAGGAGAGGGGGTACATTCTAAAAAATACGTAGACCTAAGTGCGAAGGCATAAACTCTACGGTGAAAATTAAAAATTGTTGGTCTAAGGAGGGGGATTGAAACCCCAAACCCTCCCATTGTGTGTGTGTGTACGCCACTGCTAAGAATTAATTGTAATGAATACATTCTCTTATATTTGAAGTTAATGGGGAATCCCAATAAATTGGATTCAGATACACAAAAAATTGCTATACTTATACGATAAACCTATTTAACAAAATGAATGGATCTGTGTTTGATCTATATAGAAAAACAAACTATTGAATTGATTTTATTGCAATTTAATTAAAATAATCTTTTTACTAACTGGATTGAAAAAAAAAAATTAAAGTTTTGTCTGAAATTATAAAGTCGAGATGTTCATCTTTCTTAATTAATATACTTTATTTTTATTATGATCTTCATTTGAAAATATTGAAATTCAATAACATTTGTATTCAATTTTCTTGTTGATAATAAGTGTTCAAAGTGAGAGAAAAAATTTTCCTTCTTTCTTGTAGCAAGCTCTTACAGCAAGTTTTCCTCATTCAGAAGCACAATTATTCTTGCATAAAAAATTCAATAATGAAGTAAATTTGACAATATCAATTAACTTAGCAAGTGCTCGATAATTATTGCAAATTTGAATTTTTATCCAGCTTTCGCTGTCAGCAATACTCTTAAAAATGAATTATTTTCAAATTATACACTTAGTTTATTAACTAAAAAAATGAAATAAACAATTTTAAATGTATTTAAATAATAAAAACTACAATGCCATTAATTTTAAAAATAAAATTTGAGAAAACATATAGCACACGAACGTATATTTTTTGCGGCAGTTTTTGAAAAGAAAAAAAAAATCAACATATAGAATTTTTTAGAAATATTCCCAAATCTTATATTGGAAAAATAGCTGCATTTTTAAGAACAACATTAAAGCTACTTTTGTATTTGTATAAATAAATTTTGCAAAACCGAATGCAAAGGATTGTAACATTTAATTTTGACTCGTATCTCTTTATTGTGAATGTGGTGTGGCAGTTAGGGAAGGATGTACCATCTTTCGTCATCCTCTTCCTCTTAAAAATGTGTAGAGATAGCATTTCCAATAATCAAATATCAAACAACAAATTTTAAATTAAAACAGATGTAAAAATTGTTAATAACATTTTTTAAGAAAGTAATAGAGAGAGAGAGAGAGAGTTATACACATCGCACTATAAAGTTGCATGAGCGCTATTGGTGAAGGTCCTCATAATTTTGAACCCTGGCCATGTAATGAGGACGACACCTCAGCTGTCACCGCTTCTCCTAACTTCAACACCACACCAACGGGAGGACTTTTGACCCCTCGGCATATTTAACGTGAATCGGCCTCCTTTGCACGGCGGGTCTTCAGCGGTACCAGGCTCAAACTCATAATACGCCAGCTACGAGAGGGTGACCTTGACCACTAGGCTACCACGGCTAGTGGTCAAGCTGCTCATAAAAACTGGATAATAATTCGATTCAAGGAAATTATAGAAAAAATAACAATTGAGCGAAGCTCAAAAGTTTTATTAATATTTCATCTAAAAACCTTCAAAATTAAAAAAAACAAAAAAAAAACGAAGAAATTTTTTTTTTTTATTGAAATAAATTTTGCAGTCAAAATAAGCTTTTCATTTTTTAAAATTTTATTAGCATATGTGTGTAAATCAAATATTAATTTTTAACATTAAAATAAAGAGTAGTCAAAAATAGAGTTTTTTGAAGATATTAGAAATATAATAACATATAAATATATATATAGCATTTATAAAAAAGTTTAATAGTAAAAATATTAAAAATAACAGTATATGAAAATACGCAGTAACTAGAAAATAGTTTCATTGAAAAAAATAAAATGTAAAAACTTAATATATATATATAGATTTATAGAAAGTAAACATAGTATGCAATAATAAATAAAGATAAAAAGTTTTAAAAATTAAGTTTATTTTTTTGTTTAATACTATTTTAATAACTTTCAACAATTTTTATTTCATGTTTAAATATAACAAGATCTCCTTACTTTTAAAAGAAAACCAATTGCTTAAAAAGAAAATTAGAAATTTTATTTTAAAAAAAAGAATTATATGTTTTTCGAGCGCTTAATATACAAACAAATTTCTTATATCTTAATATTTTCAACTACAATCAAAATATTGTTCAAAGACTAGTTGAAAATTTCTAACCTGAAATAAGCCCAAAACAAACATTAAAAATTCATTTTTTAATGTATTCTATTTAAAAGGTGTAACTGTATTTCGAATTCTTTTTTGTGGTGGAAGCCCACAATTTCTAACTCTTTTACTCTAACTTAGTGACGTAGTCAGACGTAAGAAGATCCAACAGACGGGCAGCCACATTTGAATGACACACGCGCTGCTTGGCGATTTTGAAGCGTAAAAAAAGCCCCCGTTTCTGAAGACATCCCGAAAAAATAAAGAAAAAACGTCCTCAAATGCAAAAGAAAAAGTGCTGTTTCACCAAGACAATGCTCCGTGCCACAAGTCTATGAAGACGATTGTCAAATTGAACGAATTGCGCTTAAAATTACTTTGCCACTCACCGTACAGTCCATGTCTGGTCTCCAGGGACTACTGGCTGTTTGCAGATCTTAAAAGAACCCTACAGGGAAAGAGGTTTGGCTCAAATGAACAAGTGTTTGCCGAAGCAGAAGCCTATTTTGAGAGAAAAAAAATCGCTCTACGAAAAAGGTATTAAAAAATTAGAAAAACGTTGGGCTGAATGCATCACTCTTGAAGTGGAGTATCTTGATAAATAAAGTTTAATTTTGCATAAAAGTTGTTATTTTATTAATTAGGCTAGGACTTATTGAGAGTGATGTGTTATTGTGTAATGAAAATAGAAGAACAAAAATTGGAGGCTCATCCTCCTCACAGCATAAGTTTCATAATAATAAACCTTCCAAACATGGGCATCCATTTATATAGCGTATATACACACACTGACCAAATGAAACACAAGATCAATATTTTATTGGACCACCTTTTTCACAGATAACTGCTCTGATTCATTTGGACATCGAGTCTACATACTTCTAGAGTGTATTTACGCCGAGAGAATACCATGCATTGACTATGCAGCTTTTTAGATTTCGTAAATTAGATGGAAGAGAAGAGTGGTCTCTGATGAGTCTTTCCACCATATCCCACGTATATTTTATGGGGTTAAGATCCGGGGTATGTGATGGCCAGTAAAGGTGTTGGAAGTCAGATAGATGATCAGAGAACCAGTTTTGAGCATTTCTGGCACGATGTATAGTTGTACTTATCGCTCATGATGTATCCGTCGCCATCAGGGTAAAAACGTAACATTGTAAAGTGCACTTGATCTGTCAGTATAATTAGGTATCTCATGGCTGTTTGCTTACCCATGAGGAACCATTTCGTCAAATTCGACGCCTTCCATCAGTGCAAAATAATTCATCAAATAATCAGTGATTCATCCGACCACTTTACTCGTTTCCAATCCTTTTTTCTTTCCCGACATTGCCAACGAATTTTTGCATTTTGGGGCAGAAATAAGGTGTTTTTTCACAGGCACCCAATTATGTAATCCTATCGTCTACAATTCTCTGCGAATGGTTCGAGCTGAAATCTATTGGGAAGAGCCTTGTTTGACTATTTGTATCAGTTGAAGTACAGTAGAGTCCCTTTTCTGCCATACAATTCGTCAGAAACGATACCGATCCCGTTTCTGGAAAACTGTGCTCGAACCGCAGTTATGTCTTTTAGAGAAGGACTATGGCTTTGGCAGGATTCCAGTTTTGAAAATCTTTTATATGACTGCTTTTGAGAACCTAGTAAGATTTGCTGTCTTCTAAATCGAGGCATCTGTTAAACGGGCACCAACAATAAGACCTTTTTCATGTTGTGAAAGATATACCGTTATTCCAAATTTACTTCATTCATCATGAAAAGCACTCTTACATCTAACTTATACTAGTATTCTAATCACGTGTAAACCACATCATAAAAATAAATTTGCATATTTCATCTCTAGCACGCATTCAAATGTAAATATCAAAAGTTTCTAATTCATTGGCCAATCTCTGTACAATCATATAAATTACAACGTAGGAGATTTAGTTTTACTAGTTAAAGAAAATTTATCCACCGATTAATGATCCACAGGCAGAATTATGGATGTACATTTAAGTAAAGACTAAAAAAAATCAAAGTAGTAGTAGTAGTAGTGGCGTAACGAGAATATTAGGGCCCGTCTTCAAAGCCATGTTTTGGGTCGCAAGCCGTTCTTGTGACAATCAGGTTTTGAGCCCCCTTTGCTACGCGGGGGTCAGGGCCGGCTCTAGCAATTTTGCCACCCCGGACAAAAATGAAAAATGTTATTAAAAAAAAAATGTTCCCCAAAGTTAAAAAAAATATTATTTAAAAAATAAATATTCTTCACATAAATGCACACCTAAAGAACTTGAATATTTCTTGCAAAGAAAAAGGCAGCATAATATATATAATATAAATATTTATTAAAGGCTAAAACACAAAAAAAATAAAACAAATAAAAATTATTTTCTGACTTTTAATCCTGAAAACATTCTGATCAATTCTTTTAGATTAATTCGGCTATTTCATGTTCGATAGTCAATGTAGCTAAGCCATTAAATTTATTTTGAAGAACTGTGAACCATAAGAAATTTATTATTAATTTCAATTTTGACAATCTCCTGTCTTCACTTGCTAAACTTATTGGCAAAGAAAGTAAAATCCTTAATGCAACAGCAAAATTTGGAGCACACAAATTCTAAAACTGAAATAAATTTTGAAACTTCAACTGGGGCTTTCTTTTTTTGCCTATAAAAGCTGAAACTGACATTATCTCATCTGCTAGATCAAGCTCGTTTATATCCACTAATTCTTCATCGGTCAACATCATTTTTAAATTTTTACAGTTTTTAATTAATTGAAGTTTTAAGTGTATCTCTTAAATGATATGTATTGCATAAAAATTAAAAGCAATTACATCTAATTAAATTTGCATTCTAAGGCATTAATTGTTTGGTCCTTGTAAAAAAATAAAACTCTATATTGGATTTTAATTTAGGATCTTCCACCAGATCATCTCATGCTGCGTAATCAAAATTAACATTTTCTCTTCGAACCCTGTAACGTGGCTGTCTCACCTGAAAGTTAGCAGGGATATCAATCTCGGCGGCCAGTTCTTTTGCATCACAGAGCATTTCATCAAAAAACATCCGATCGAAAACCCTTTAAAAAATCTTTATAATTTCTTGAGAGTTCCATAGCATATGATAGATTGTAATCTATTGTCTGCAATAGCGGACAAAAGATACAATCTCTAAAGATAGCGGATAGCTTCTTATCAGATTTTTTCTATTTAAGATTTCATACCAAATAATTATGGAGCATAGGAACTCTCTCTCTTTTGGTTTATATATATATATATATATATATATATATATATATATATATATATATTATAGAATTTAATAATCCAGACCAGTGGCGTAGCGTGGGCTTTCGCCACCTGGGGCCAACCGGAAATTTGTCACCTCTCTATTTTAATTATTAGCCAAGAACATTAGGCAAAAAAAAAAAAAAAAAGAAGCTTTAAATTTTTTTATTGATTAAAACTTTTTTTCATTGATTTAACTTTTTTTCATAGCAAAATCTTTTATACAATTGTCAATATCAATATGTATGTCATGTTCAATTGCCAGAATAGCTAAATTTGTTAGCCTTAACGTGGACATAGTCGATCTGAGATAATTTTTCATTAATTTAAGCTTAGAGAAGCTTCTCTCACAACTGGCATTACTGATGGCAGACGTTAAAAAAATTCTCAATATTATGACAATGTTTGGTAAGCCGTCTTCAAGTTTGGACTCAATAATATATTTTATTACCCAGAGAGAGCCGGACGCAATGATTTCTTTTTTCCGGCCTGGGTCTGTTGCAGCTACGAAAGCTTGTAGATGTATGTGCTCAAGCTGGAATTCTTCTTTATTAATGTCTTGAGAGCTCGATCTAAGTTAAGTTCGTCCATGCTCAATATCACTTCAGACCTTAAGAAAAGCATATTTTTGCGCTAGATTTTGCAACTATTGGAATCTTTCTCGAATTTCAGCACTTACTCTGTCTAGTGAAGAAAACATTGTTCACCTCAAGTCTTCTTCGTACGATAATTGAACACCTTTACTTCCGTCGCGAAATGTATGCTTCTTCCTGATTCGTCTTTGGGGTTCTAAAGAAATTTCAAGCTCTTCACATAAACTTTAATCATATATTAAAGCGTCATCCACGAATTCCTCTCGTTTTGCTTTGAATACGATATCTAAAGCACGTATGTTTTCAGCACATTGATGGATATTTAGCCCCTCTGTTTGTAAATAGTTTTGAGCATCATTGACTTCACACAGTACCGGTTGCCAGAAGCTTAAGTAACATAAAAACGAAAGCGATTGCATAGCGATTAATGAACTTCCTGTATCTGTGCTTTCACTTGTTTTCTTTCATTCTGACAATTTTTCCAGTGCAGTTAAAGTTTCTTTGAAATAGTGTCTAATATAATTTACAGCATCACCTCTAGCGCTCTAACGTGTGTCCTGAGTGAGTGAGTGAGTGAATATTAACGTCCCACTGTTGAGCTACACGAGGGCTTTTAGGGACGGTCCGCGTAATTTTGAACCATGGTCAAGTGACGCGGACGACACCTGAGCTGACACCCCCTCTCCTAGCTACCACACCACACCAAAACGTGTGTCCTGAATCCTCTTCAAACTTTTTCCTATGGATTCAAGAACTTTCCATTGGTGAGTGGAATAGAAAAAAAAGAGTAGCATCGTTCTAACGAATCATAGAAAGTCACCGAATTTACCTCCACTGAAGCTGCATGCACGCAAACTAGGTTTAACGATTGGTTTGAGCAAGGAACAAGTTGTGCATTTGGACTGATATCTTTTATCCGGGATGTACACCTGTGTGACATCCAGCCATCGTCAGAGGTAGATTAAAGAAGTTGGAGGCCCCTGATGGTAAAAGGTTTTGGACCCATGGGCTTAAGAGTCGAAAAACTAAAATAGTGAAACGAGTCGCTTACTTTAAATTCTCAAAATAAAATGTATTGATAATAATAAAACTCAACGGCTAAAGAAAAATCATAATTGTATGTAAAAAAAAATTAAAAACCTTACTGAAGAGCTTACAGTTTTGCTATACAACTTGATTTCTTTTCGGCAAATTATCATCAATTACTTTCGCCGTATCTATTTTGTCCAAAACATTTTGTTCTGTATATAATATGGCCATGTTGTTCAATTTGTCTTTTCTCCCATAGTACTTCTTAAATTGTTTTAAGACGTTTTAAAACTGAAAAAGATCTTACACCTTATGCATTTGATAACGGTATTGTTAAAAATATTTTCAAAATATTTCTACATTAGGATTTCTCTTGCAACTCGATAAATTTTTAGTGAGAGTTTTCGTTATATCTTTGTTTTGTTTTCTTTTTTTGCTCCAATTCATATCGTCAAAATTAAAAGGTTCAATATCGTCCTTGTAAGTTTCCTTTAATTTTTGCGTAGTTTTCTTTTTAACTTCAGGTTATAATCTCTCGTCAAAAATACAATAAAGTTTTCTATAACAGTTTGATAAATCTCATCTCTTCGGGTTAGTTCTGCTGTTTCCCTATCGCATATGACATTAAATGAATTAACTGAAATTTTCCCTTTTTTCAAAAATTTGTAACCGACTTCTTTACTTTCACCAAAAATATTTTTTTCCTTTTGCTAACTGCGAGCCTGTCCAGCATCCTTTTCAAACGAGAGCTCTAAGAAATCAGTTGCACCTTGTCCATTTTTCCAAATTCATTTCTGAAATTTTGAATATAATTTTCTAGAAATTTTAGTAAGCTTTTAGTAAGATCCTTTTAATTATATATAGATTCACACTCAACTTATTCCAATGATTTGCTATTAGCATTTATTCTCTGGAGTATGGTATTCCCAATCATGGTCATTAGTTAAATTTCATATTTTTCCATATATTTCTAAAAGGAAGTAGCCTCTAGTATTGTGGTCTTTTTTTTCTCTCATTCGTATCATGGATTTCATCAAGGTTCGCTTTTATTAACCTTTATCTAGCTATTAAGGCCTAAATTGAACTAATTTGAAATTGTTTGCTTGGAACTAGCTTCATTTAATTTCATTAGTAAAATACACTGAAGGAAATAAAAATCCTTTCACAAAGAAGGATTTATGCTTTGTCGACGAAATTTGGTAGGCGTGTTTATACATCTGAAAGATAATTTTGATTCAAGTTTCTCGCTAGATGCATAAAAGTGGCGCCACGTGGAGGATGTGAATCAAATGTACACTGGTGTCCAAAAGTTAAGCATAATCGATAATTATGTGAATAAAGAAGGAACTCTAAATCAGAATGGCAGGAAACGTGATATGCGAGAGTAAAATGGTTATAAAATAAGGAAGCAAATCAAAAGAATGATAATAATTAATTTTATTATCCAAAGTAGCAGTTTGAAAGAAAACTGAGCATAGCAAGGATTCACACTTTAAAGAAGAAATGAAAGAAAAAATTAAATAAAATACTGATGCTGCAGTTTAATAAGGCATGTAGTCACCTCTGACAGCCAAGCACGCTGCACAGCGATTTACCATACTTGCTATGAGATGATGAATGAGTTGTGGGCTCAAACGGTTCCAAGCTTCTTGGAGAGCTCTCTTCAGTTCTGTAACGGAGCTTGGTGGGTGCGAAAGGGCTGCAATTTGTCTCCCGAACATATCCCATACATGCTCGATAGGATTTAAATCAAGGGAGTTCGAAGGCCACGACATGCGCTGGATGTTTTCCGTTTCAAGGAAGTCATGAGTCAGCACCACTCGGTGACATGGCGCATTATCATCCATGAATATGAAGTCAGGACCGACAGCAAATCGAAACATGCGAACATAAGGCTCAAGAACTTCGTCTCTGTATCTTTGAGCAGTCACAGATCCCGTGACAAAGAAATGGAGGTCTGTGCGGCCGTCCTTCATGAGGCCTACCCATACCATTATTCCCCTTGATGGAAAATGATGTCTTTCCGTTATGTTTCTTGGTTCAAAACGTGTTCCATGTTCTCTCCATATCATTACCCGCCGAGAATTACTACTCAGACTAAACCGGGACTCGTCACTGAACATCACATTGGCCCACTCTCCCACACTCCAATGTTGATATTTCAAACTCCAGTTCAAACGAGCGCGTTTATGCGCAGACGTGAGGGGAATGCAAACTGCTGGTCTTCTGGCATACAGGCCAGAATGATTGAATCTCCTGTAAACAGTTTGTCTCGAAATTCGTATTCTTGTGGTGACTGTGAGCGCCGAACCCAGTGCTGTGGCAGTACTGCCCTTCTGACGTCGCGATTACCAGATATCGGTCTTGACGAGGGTTGTCTGGTTGTCGGGTAACATCTCCCGTTCTTTGAAACCTCTGCCACAGTCTTGAGATCACAGACTGGTCCACATTCAGAATTCGAGACACTTCGGTTTATGATCGTGAGGATTCCAGCATTCCAACGATTCTTCCTTTCGTAAACATGTCCAATTGGCGTCTTTGTGCCATCATTCACCTTGTTTGATGGTTAACAACGTTCCTTCTCACAGCAGTTGCACGAAACTTGTCTGAACTGCCTATGCTGCGTAAATCGGTTTTTCGGCGTTCCGACATGCGTCAGTGTTTCGCGCAGGACGTAGTCGACTGAAAAGTTTTGCATAAACCCAATGTTTCTACTTCACCCAATTAATATCCGCAAGAAATTTGGAATAATTTTACGAATATTTACTCCATGTTTTTCGCATTTTACGATTTATGCTTAACTTTTGGACAACAGTATACTTTAGATACGCATTATTAAGTTCGAGTGTGTTTTTCATCATTGAGATTGACGTAGTAGTGAATTGATTTTAGTCCAAAATGACTTTAAGACGACGAATAAACCATTATCAACAACTCGCTGAGTTTGAACGCGAGTTAGTACAATAGAGCTAACGAAAGGTAGATTTTCTTTCCACGATATTACAGAAAGACTTCGAAGAAATGTGTTCACAGTACATGATTTTTGACAGCAGTGGTCCAGAGAACGCACTAACTAAAGAAAACTATGACTCAATCTTGCATGGGTCACCCACTGACACAGAAAATCACAGTATTCACCACATGGCTGGGAAA
The DNA here is from genome assembly GCA_019973975.1 of Trichonephila clavata. Classification (NCBI taxonomy): domain Eukaryota; kingdom Metazoa; phylum Arthropoda; class Arachnida; order Araneae; family Nephilidae; genus Trichonephila; species Trichonephila clavata. Next base: position 11,941 of record BMAO01020663.1, on the reverse strand, counting down.
AGTAATGCATCTACAGCAGAAATTGTAGTTTTTTCCGGCACCAGAGTGACAAAGGGAACTGTAACAAATCAATCACTTAAGAAATAGCTCCCGGCCAGACGCCCTTTAGCGTTCATACCATTAGCTCTAAATCATTGACATGTGTGACTTTAGTTATGTCACGCTAAGGACTATTGGAGAGTGGAGTGGCGATGTGTTGTGTTCTCCGATCAAAGCTGTTTCTGTCTTGGTGCCAGTGATGCAGTGGCGTAACGAAGAATATTAGGTCCCCCTGCAAAGTCAGGTTTGAGGCCCCAAGCCGTACTTGATGACAGTCAGGTTATGGGGCCCTATAATCCTGACCCAGCCCTGCAATAAGGGGGTTGAGGAGTGTATGTTACGGCTGTAGTGATGGCTGTATATTGATTAGAAGAAGGCCATGTCAGTGCCTGCAGACAATCTTTCTGTCGCCTAAATACGCTGGTCTTGCACCTACAGTTATGGTCTGGAGTGTGAAATTTTCTTTGATTGATAGAACACTATCGAGGTTAGTTCATCCACCCTGACTGCAAACTAGTATGTCAGTCTGGCGATTCAAACATTTGCACTGCGATTTATAAACATCATTCAAGGTGTATTTTCGAACAGGATAAAGTGTTCCCCATCCCTGTTGCAATCCAACAATCTCTATAGGGTGTCAACGTGTTACGGCGGCCTGCTAGATCCCCAGATATTTCTCTAATCGAGCATAAATGGCACATCTTTAGACGGCAATGTCAGCTTCATCCACAACCAGAGTTAAACAACATTATATTGACCAACCAAGAGCAACAGGTATGCGATTCTATCTCACAAACTGATATCCGGTGCCAGTACGACACATGGCATGCACGTTTGTATGCTTGCATTTAAAATTGTGGAGGTTGTACCAATTTTTAATGTATCATCATTTCACATTTGAAATGGTTTTTCTCGCGCTTACCTGTACCGAAGTTTTACTTCCCGACAATATTTTTTACTTGGTGTTTTGATTTTTTTCCATCAGTGTAAAATATACCGAGGGTAATTAAGCACGACTGTGAAACGGAAACGAACTTGTTTGATTCAAATAGTATTCATTTGTTCAAAATAAAATTTGGGCAAAAAAAAAATGCATGTGAAAAATTTGTGCAGATGGCAACAATACAAATATATGAGAAAAAGATGGCTAGGGCTGTTACACGACTCAAATATGACGAAGTATCAATTCAAGATCTTTTCTTGCCCGTTGAATTTATAAATGGAATCCATCAAGCTTGGGGACCCTTCTGGCGATGGGCCCCTGGTGGCCGCCAGGTCCGTCACCCACTTAATCCGCCTCTGGCCATCGTAGCAGTATTATCGTAAGCTTGCCCTCTACAGTTCATAATGTCGAGCCCATCAGCCTAAGGTTTGATTACTATCATGTCACCTATACCTTCCGTAATTTTATTTTTAGTTTCAATACAATCTATAAAAATTCCTCTGCTCTAACTTCCTGGTTTTCAATCTTTACATATCTTACTACTTTACTTGTTTGATCTTTTTGGGAAGTATCCGGGGTGCTGTCAAAAATCATGGAATGATATTTTACCTTTTGGACGCGAGCTATAATTGCTTGGCGAACTTTGTTTCCTAAAATTTAAATACTCATAAATACTTCCCAATTCATACCTTAAGGATTTAATAGCCTCTTTTCTGCCTTCCCAGCGAGTTGCACTTAGTGGCTTTAAAGTTATGCCCTTTATATATTTTAATAATATGGACCAACCAATAATTGATGATGAAAAATAAATAAATAAACTTTTTAAGCTATATTAAAAGCTTCTAATGAGCTATTGACTTCTAAGGATGCTTTTCCCATATCATTAACGACCAAATTTAAAGAGTGACTACTACATGGCTCGTAGATTGTTTACTAATTTTACGTCCTAAATAAAAATTTTACCCCTGATTTCTCGTCTCTCATATTGGCTACGTTATCACCGGCCTGTCCCAGCATATCTAAAAAATTTAGCCCTAGTTTTTTATATTTCTCAACTATTAAATTTGAAAGTTCTCTTCCAGTCAATCTTTCAACTGGAAGAAACCTAAAAACTCATTAGTTTTAACAATTTCATTAGGATTAGATTTCTCAATACCTACTTATCTTACTAAAAGTGTCATTTGTTTGATCTTGCTAGAATCAAACGTGCAATCTAAAATTATCGAATAATATTTGGTTATGAATAATGTGTAACTTAATATTCTCATGTAAAAGAGAAATTGTCCAGTTCTGAATATTTTTCCATAGATAGTGTATTTTAGCTTCTTCCTTTTTTAGGACTCTTCGGATATCCTCCTCCATTATTGGAACAAACTATTTGTAAGAAAATTATCGTTATTGGAATCGTAAAGTTTGTCATTCTTACCCGAAGAGCTAAACAATTTTGCGCAAGCATTTTTTATGTTGCTACAATGCGTAGAAGCTCTTTGCACTAATAATTAGTCTCCACAGTACTGCGTGAGTTAATGTTAATTTTTTAGAGTATTGTAATCGCTGACTAAATTCAATCCAAGAATTTTGGCTTTGACTATGGTTTTTTTGATATTTCGTGTATTTTTTGGAGTTTTAATAAGGTGATTCCAACTTTTAAAACCTTCTTTGGAAAGGGAACTTATTATCTAGCCAAAATGTTTGCAGCAAGAACAATATACATAATTTTTTTGTAATGGAATAGACTAACCATTTACGCATAACCTCTTTTCACTCTTTTTTAAAATTCTAATATAATATTGCGAGTTATATATATATATATATATATAAATCTTCAACCTGTGTGTCATCATAAGGAAAATCATACTCAGTCAATGGATAAGTGGGTGCTTCTTTTACCGAACAACATCTATCGGCGAATGATTGAATAACTGGCCAGGTTCGCGGATTTGAACAAAATACCATCGTTAAATTATCGTGATCTTTGGATTTCTCTCTGGAGGAGTTCCTATAAGAGCAGTGACACTATTAGTTCTGTTTATTTCATCTGCAACATCCTCATATCATGAAAGTCTAAATAAGATTCCAGTTCTATACTGCTTTTCCTTATTTCTATATATTGCCTTATAATTAGTTTAGTAAACTTCCATTATGTTTTTTAATATGGGCTTGTTCTTCGAGTCTCTTTCTTTTGGATTGGGTACCAGATAGTTTTTTACGCCCTCCCTCAGACACATTCTAAAACTTACAATTAACAAGGCAAATGAGGCACATTTTTTTTTAAATTCTGGGAACCGTAATGAAAGCTGTGCAATGTCTCGTACCGGAAGTGGAAGTTTTCTTACGAAAAAATTTTCTCGTCAATATTTCAATTTAATCCAAAAATAATATTTTACAATCCATATACTCTTAACTATGGATACATATATACAAAATAATTTCATTGAGGTTAAAATATCCTAGTTTCCTTTTAATTGAGTAATCCTTTGGTCTAAAATCGTAATTCACTCATGTGATTTTATTTATTACCACTTCTTCTTAATTTATACATATATTAATAAAATAAAATATCTAGGTTTCCAATGTATAAATAATAATATTTTAGAAAATATTTTCATGCTAATTTTTCCGTAAAAAATAAAAATGTATTTTTAAATTCGGTCTAAATGCCGCCCCTAAAATGTGCCTGCCTGGACATGAGTCCGGTTTGTCAGGCCATAGAGCCGCCCCCGCGGGGGTGTACGTTACGCCACTGAATAGTAGAGAAAACTCAAAGTGGAGCATTCAAAAGTCCACCTCAAAAATCTGCATTATGACAATGCCAGAATAAGCGATTGACTATTTGAGTAATTTAAAATTATATACTTCATCTTTATGTATGTTACTGAAAGCTGTATTAATATATTTTTGTTGTTATGATTCATCCAAAGTCTTGAAAAACGCAACTCTTTTTGCCTCTATTTGACAAACAGTGGTGATTTTGAATTTTTCTGTAAGTTTTTATAAATGTTATAAAAAAAACCCCCATATACATTGATTATTAAGAGAAGAAAAATTTGAACAATTGAGAATTCTGAGAATCAACTATTTGAGTTTGTATTTGTATGTGCATATTGTTATTCGAGATCATTATACGAAAGAGATTGAATGATACATAATATGCCAATGAGGGGATAGTATGTTGCGGGTGTATGAATATCACGATGCTACTGGCATTACAATGATGAGAAGTGAAGAGAGTAGGAATCGAAGGTGAACTGAGCGTGTATGATTAGTATGAAAACTTTAATTAAACTATAGTTCAACGAGAATTGAGAACTTGTTTAATAAATGCTATGTTTTTTACTGTGCTACAGACAGAGGCGGATTAAGCGGGTGGCGGACCTGGCGGCCGCCAGGGGCCCCCAGCTCTAGAGGGTCCCCAAGCTTGATGGATTCCACTTATAAGTTCAACGTGCAAAATAAAAGATCTTGAACCGATATTGCAACCCCGATATTTCCTCGTTTTTGAGTCGTGTAGCAGCCCTAGCCATCTTTTTCTTGTATATCTGTATTGTTGCAATCTGTGCAAACTTTTCACATGCATTTTTTTTTTTGCCCAAATTTTATTTCAAGCAAATGAATGCTATTTAAATCAAACAAGTTCGTTTTCAGTTTACAGGCGTGCTTGACTACTCTCGGGTACATTTTAAAATGATCGAAAAAAAATCCTAAGACCAAGAAAAAAATACTGTCGACTAATAAAACTTCGGCAATTCAAATCGGTAATAGGCTACCTATACAAGTGTATAGGTAGCATATTAAATTGATTAAAGTTTCAAGATCACAGGTTATGCAAGCGAGAGTAGAGCCATTTCAAATGTGAAATAATGATACATTAAAAACTGGTATAACCGCCACAATTTCAAATGCAAGCATGCAAACGTGCATGCCTCGTGTCGTACTGGTACCGGATATCAGTATGTGGGATGGAATTGCATGCTTGTTGTTCTTGGCCGGTCATTATAAGGTTTTTTAATTCTGGTTGTGGATGAAGCTGACATTGCGTTCAATGATGTCCCATTCCTGCTCGATTGGAAAAAGATCTGGTGATCTAGCAGGCCAACTCAACACGTCGTCACTCTATAGAGCCTGTTGGATTACAACAGGGATGATTGAGTACGATATCCTGTTGGAAATCACCCCTTGTATGATGTTTATGAATCGCAGTGCAACAGTTTGTATCGCCAGACTGGCGTACAAGTTTGCAATCAGGATGTGTGAATTAACCTTGAGAGTGCTCCATCAATCAAAGACAATTGCACACTCCCGACCATAACTGTTGGTAAAAGCCCAGTGTATTAACAAGAAAGCTAGACAAAAATTAAAGGAAATCTGCAAACACGATATTGAATCATTTAATTTTGACTATATGAATTTTAGATCAAGAAAAGAAAAGAAAACAAAGGTATAATGAAAACCACCACTAGAAATTTATCGAGTTGCAAGAGAAATCCTAATGTAGAAAAACTTTTGAAAATATTTTTAGCAATACCAATACCGAATGCATCAGGGAAAAGATCTTTTTCAGTTTTAAAGCGTGTTAAAATAATTTAAGAAATACTATGGGAGAAAACATGGCCATATTATATACAGAACAAAATGTTTTGGACAAAATGGATATGGCAAAAATAATTGATGAATTTGCCAAAGAGAAATCAATTTGTATAGCGAAACTGTAAGCTCTTTAGTAAGGTTTTTTTTTTTTTTTTATATACAGTTAAGACTTTTCTTTAACCATTGAGTTTTATTATCAACAATACATTTTATTTTGAGAATTTAAAGTAAGCGACTCTTTTCACTATTTTAGTTTTTCGACTCTTGAGTCCATGGGCCTCAAACCTTTTACCGCCAGGGGCCTCCAACTACCTTAATCCGCCTCTGGCTACAGAGGAGCCTGAACAAGAACAAGAATGAGCCCGAGCAAAGAAATTAACATTTTCCCCATTGACACACTGATATATAGATTTCCCATAATATAGGCCTTTTCTAAAAATAATTTAGTTTCTTTTTTAAGAAAAAGAGGTCGATTTTCTGTTTGTGAATAAATACGTTGCGGGTCCTATTCGAGCCCTTTCACTAATCCTCTTGGGGAGTCATTTGAAACCGACTTCCATAGAGATAACTTGATTTCGTGCTAATTTGAGTACTATTTAAACCATAGCAAAGGGAGTGTTAGAGTTAGTCCTTACCCTGTTATTAAAGGGAGATTAACAAAGTGACTTTTGGAAGCCTTCGAGAAAGGGAGAAGAAGCTTTAGACTGGAATATACACTGCTAACCACGCCACTGTAATGCAACACCCTGAAGGAAGCATGAAAACCACGTGAAATTTGCATCATGTATTGGCGGTGATGAAATATGCAAATCATTAACCTTATAGCGTAGACCCACATCCCGCGTGAACGTAGCACCACTCGCAAGCGTTATAAAGGGAGAACAGATTGGCGATTTGAAGGTCGTCAGTTGTTTTTTCGTGCGTTTTTTTGCATAAGTTGTTTACCTATGTCTCGTGGAAGACAACGAGCGTCTTTAACTAAGTTTCTGAACTAGAGCGAGGAAGAATAGTACCCAATGGCAGTGTTTCTCAATCTGTGATGTGCGTCCCCTTTGGGGGGCATGATAACTCTACGAGGGGGGCGCAAGCATATTAAAAAGTCGCGAAAACAAAAGAAAATTTTAAAAAAATTACTAATTTACTGAAATTAAAAAAAACAAAAATACATTCTGACATGATAAAAAATAAAATACACATTTACACTGAAATAATACACTTATAAATGTATTAGTACTGCACGATGTATTTTATAATAAATTTAACAATACTAAGTTAAGACCAAGTATAATAATTATCAGTGACCCCACAGTCTTATCATATATAAAATTATATACAAAAACTAATATTTATCGTGATAATTTGTATGGTTTATACTCAATCCCTTAACTGCCGATTAAAAGTTAAGCGATTCTTTTCCTAATGTCACCATTTTCTACGTAGGTGTGTATATATGATGTATTGTGGGGGGGGGGAGGGAGGAAGAAAAGGAGTAAATAAGCAAATCCTATGAAGCAAGTACATCCTTCTCAAACACTGTCAAGGTTTTTTTATAGCATTCCAAAGCCTTCCGAATAATTTTATGGACAGCAGTGCCCAGAAGAGAACGTAATTCAGACAGACACATATGTACGTCCGGTGAAAATAAAAATAACGCTTTAGCTGAGAGAAAAGTTTATGTACTTAAGAGGTTTAAGTCGTATTGTAGCTTTTGCATCAAAGTATAGTATTATCGTGTTCGATACATTGTTAATGTATGGAGGGAGACGCGATGAAAATTATGATTGAATATTGGGTCGCAAATATTGAAAGTTTGAGAAGCACTGCCCTATAGGGATAGCAGATTATTCTTCATAGAAGTCGATCAACGTGTTGGACGAAACCAAGCGAATGTGATGAGGATATATCATCGCAAAGTAATAAAAATATTGCGTTCGCCTCTCGAACGCTTAGTACGGCAGAAAGGAATTATAGTGTGACGGAGCGTGAGTGTTTAGCTGTCATATGGGCATAAAATAAATATCGCACTTATTTCGGGTTTTTGCCGGGGAAAGTAATAACAGACCACGCCAGTAGGTAAGAAAAGCCGGTTCTGCGGTAAAGGCGCAGGCACAGGCGCAGGCGAAGGCACAGGCGCAGAGTTGAGTTGTTTTCCTCCTGTGGAGGCGCAGGCGCGGAGTTGTTTCCCTTCTGTGGATGCTGCGTGGAGTTGAGTTGTTTCCCTCCTGCTATGGTTTTGGTTTTCGAGTTGATGGGGGGAGTTGAGTTGTTTTCACCTGCTGTTGAGTTGTTTCCCTCCTGCTGCTAAGTTGAGTTGTTTTTTAAATGTGTAAAAAAAGTTTATTGAAATGTTTAAAGTGCTCATGGCGCCACCTATTGGTTAAACTATACACTAATTATTAGATTTTAAAATGATTGAAAAAATAACGCTCAAATAAAAAAAAAAATAATAAATCCAGATTCAAACTCACAGCCCCAGAACAAAATGTCTCCATAGGACAATAGTTTTTCAGTTACGCTAACCATTGTCCTATGAAGGCATGCAGACCTGAAGAAAACTTAGGTTTATAATCTCATGAATTTAATTTTGCAGGCGAAGCAGATGGCGACATTTTCTTAATTAAAATGAAATAAAAAAAAATACTTCACTTATATTATTTTAATAATTTGTAAATTTTAATGCGGTATAATGATTACACATACACAGTAAAAATGTGACGTAGAATACTCGTAATCAGCGTGTGAACGGTTTACGATTGAACTTGTCTTAGCTTGTCTGATCTTGATTCTACAAGACGGCGACTGAATTCTACGTCAGAAATTATCTCAATGCTTAGAGCGGATGGATACATTGCTTTCAACCACTCAGCGAACTCCGTTCAAGTGTAATTCGGTCAATATGCTTTAGACCCTTGTCACATCTTAGGTTCAAGATTCATTTCGTTTGTCAGTACTGCGACGGACTGTATTCGAAAAGGAAAAAAAAAATTGACAATGTCTGAAACACATAGCGAACAACGAAAGCTTGGAAAGGTCGTGGAATCTTCTGCAAATAAGAAAGCAAGAAGAGAAGTTTCAAAAGTAAGTAACAAAATTAAATAAATTTGATATGTAATGTTTATAATGTTTTTTACACTTTTCTAATCCTCATTAATTTTGGTATATTATTTTCAGAAGTATGGAAAATTTACCGAGGATTGCATACCAGATGGAGTATTTCCAATTGGAGATGATGTTTTTGTCTTTGCAAGCATCTATTATGATTCCGTATCAGTACACATAAGGCGTTTCAAGAAGTATGGAAAAACCTACTACCCAACTCCTGAGGGAATAACATTAGACCCACAGTGGATCGAATATATCATGCGTAAAAAGAAAGTACCGGAATCACTGGAGGAATTACCGAGTGGACTTTTCCCTCCTGAACGGCACATTCAAATAACAAGTGAGAACTTCACTAATTTTACTTTTAAGCGCATTAAATACGGTCCGAATAAAGAGCCTACTTTTAAAGAAATCAGCATATCTCGAGAGCAGTGGGCTGAAATGATTGAAAAATATGGTGCTATTGAAAATGCCGTTATAGACAATGTATTTCTGTGTATGGACTTTTTAACTGCATATAAAACCTTCTGTGAAGGTCCCATAGAAAACGCATTACCTTTTTCTTTGGACGTTAGTCTGGGTCAACGATACTTGACGCAAATTTTGAAAAAATCTATTTGTAGCCTCCTGAACGAAAAAGGACTGAATCAACCTCAGAAACTCGCTGAGGAGTTATGGGGGAACCGAGAAGAAACATTTAATTCACATGTTTTGTCACTGGAAGCTAATGAGATAGCTGATTATTTTTATAATAATCTTTTTGAAAATGTACACTTTTTACTGTTAAAACCTGTAAATTATGTAACTGAAAATTTTTTGGAAAATCTTCGCTTAGATATTATTTTAAGAGAAGTAAGAGATATGTTATGTCCATCTGATTGTTTTGAATATTATGAGGATTTTGTTTAAAAAATATTGCATACTGACTTTATAAGTTTTACACAGTATTTTGTTCCTATAAATCTGAATAAAATGTTTTTTTTTTTATGCTTGATTTGAGTTAATATCATTTTTGTTGTTTGTTAGTTTAATATTTGTGTTGATATAATATTTGTGTTTGTATAAGTTTCACGTTTAAAAAACAAATAAGAGTATTTTGTATAAAAGTAAGGAAAATTTATGCTCATGCTTTTAAACATAATCCCTTTGCCTTTCCCAAAAAGTATAAATTGCATAACTATTCATTGTAATAGTCATTCAATCAAGTTCTGTTCGTCGGTAACAATGTATCAAGATTTAGCAGCGTTTTACGAAAACCCCGAAGTTCCAAGTAGCTTCGGAGGTGTGGATGCATTACATCGCTCTTTAAAAGGGAAATATAGTAAAAAAGATGTAAAGCATTGGTTATCACAGAAAGATGCTTACACTCTTCATAAACCTGTTCGGCATAAGTTTCAGCGGAATCGAGTATTTGTAAGTGATATTGATCGTCAGTTTCAAGTGGATTTAGTCGATATGCAATCTTTAGCAGAATTTAATAAGGGTTATAAGTATTTGTTAACTTGCATTGATTTATTTTCAAAATTTGCATGGGCAATTCCTCTGAAAGATAAATTTGGAAAAAGTGTAAAGTCTGCGCTAGAAATTATTTTTAAAGAAAGGAAGCCTAAAGTGTTGCAAACAGATGCCGGTAAGGAGTTTTTAAATAAAGTAGTTCAAAATTATTTGAAAAATATGAGTGTAAAATTTTTTTCTACAAATAACGAAACTAAAGCTAGCGTAGTTGAAAGGTTTAATCGGACGTTAAAAACAAAAATGTGGAAATATTTCACTGAATTTAATACTAAAAATTACATTGACGTCATTGATAAATTAATGCACAGTTATAATCACTCGTATCACCGTTCAATTAAAATGGAGCCTGCTTCTGTAAATAGGCATAACAGGAAGCAAGTATTAAATAATTTATATGGTGATCTAAGAAATGAGAAACCTAAAGCCCCTAAATTTAAAATTGGCGATGTTGTGCGCATTAATAAGCAAAAACTTCTCTTTGAAAAAGGATATGAACAAAACTGGAGTCGAGAACTTTTCGCAGTTTATGAAATCGTGCAAAGAATTCCGATCGTTTATAGATTAAGAGATTTACAAGGTGAAGAGATTAAAGGTACTTATTATGAAGCAGAATTACAAAAAGTTGTCGACTCTGGTTTCTATCCTGTAGAGAACGTCATCAAACAAAGAAAAAGACGAGGAATCACTGAATATTTTGTTAAATTTTTAGGTTATCCTGAAAAGTTTAATGATTGGGTGACTGATATTCAAAAAGTATAAATAGTTAAATTTTTTTCTTACGGACTCATTTTCAAAATGTCTTTCTACGTAACATTACCTTCTGATAGCTCTATGCATTTCTTTCCAGAAAACAAAATATCTCATTTCAAAACTCAGTTACCCTCCCCCGTTTATTTAAATGGTGAATGGGAAGTGGGATTGTCTGAAATCATCTACCCTCATTCTTGGCTTAACGTAAATGAAACTAACAATTATTTTCGATACAAAGTGGGTGACGGTAATATTTCTTCAACCGTTAAGCAAACAATTGATGTGGGGTGTTATGAAACAATGTTTGATATTATATCAGCCATACAGCTTGCTTTACCAAAAATCCTAGTCGGTTCACAATAACTTACAATAAAGCATCGAAACGGGTGAAAATGAATGCGATTCGAGGTAGCAGTCTTCATTTAGAGAACTTAGGAGAATTGTTAGGGTTCAAACGCAATGCAATCATAACGGGTAATATGAAAAGCGAATTCGTTGCTGATGCATGGTCTAATTTTTCGGTTTTTTACGTTTACTCGGATCTAATTTCACCTCAAATTGTGGGAGATACACAAGCTCCTTTATTACGAATCGTTCGAACTAAAGGTGAAGACGGGGAAACGATTAGTCAATATTATGATAGACCTCAATACTTACCTTTAGTGAGACACTCGTTTCAGACGATTCAAGCTGAACTGAGACTCAATTCAGGTGATTTTGTTCCCTTTGAAAGAGGTAAAGTGATCATAGTGCTTCATTTTCGCATGAGACAAATACTATAAATAAAGCAGTGCTTTTCTCATACCTCATTTGAAGATAAAAGCGCCAAGATGAGCTTACCATACGTTTGCTGTTACTAAAAGATTTGAGGACCATTATGCAGGTCAGATCGGCTCGGGTCTGACTCATTACAAGGGCATTAGTTTTCAAAAGGGTTATGGAATCGGAGGAATATTTCGCCGATTGTTTAGAGCGGCCTTACCTTTTTTAGTAAAAGGAGGTAAA
>BMAO01020662.1:0-37460 GCA_019973975.1 Trichonephila clavata | reverse complement strand
CCGATTGCCTTAAATAATGGCAGCAATTGAAAATTTGATCGAGGAAAAAAACAGAAGTGATTTTGTTAGGAATTGTTGAAAAAGATAGAAATTACTTTGAATGTTAAAATCAGAAAAACCTTTTAAGGCGAAAAATTTTAAAATTAAAATATATTAAAATAACACGGATCATGTTAAATAAGTTTTATCAGTAAAATTAATTTACTGGGAAAATTAGCAGAAATGAAAAAGAGAAACCATCTGAACTGCAGACACGATCCTTCTACAAGCGACTAACTAACTGAGCTACCAGCCCTGTAGGAAAATGAAATAGGAAATAATAATGAACGGAGGTTCAAATTGAAATTAATTTTAATTGAGGAATCACAGGATATCTGCAAACGATTGAAGTTCGATTAAAGATTACATTTAAACGTATTGCAAAAATTTATTGATTTTGATATTTTAATAAAAGCAATTAATAATAAAATATAATATGAACATAGCTTTTTCATGAAGTTATGTAAAAAGTTCTGAAATGGGCAAATTCTTCGATTTTAAGAAATTATATGTCAAAAAGAAATATACATTAGGCATTATTTTAAAGTAAACAAGTTTATGAAAGAGACAAAATTTGTACTGATAAATATTTTAATGATCTTCAGAATGCATTGAATGCATTTTTCATTTTAATCTGACATATATAATTTTTAATTAGAAAATTTTATAAAGAAATTGACAAAAATAACTTTTCACTGCCTTTTTGCCAGTTCTGATTTCCTGTTTAAGGCAGAGTTTTAGTGTGTTTAGATGTGCGGTCGACGGGCTAAACAGGTAAGAATATCTTGCGCAGTAATTGACGCCAATGTTTGGCTAAATGTAAATCAGTATTTTAAATTATTTTAAAATCATTACCTCTATTTTAAGGGCATAAATTTTACGTTAATGCTCTGAAACATCATAAACATTTGCAAAATAACGCTTTGAAATAAAATACAAATTACTACTTTTAATATTTCAGAAAACATCATTTACGAAATCACAAAATGTTTTTAAAATCCGTATTTTGAAGCAATTTTTCAATCTCTATATGTTACGGATAATATTACTTTACACGGAAAAAGGTTTTGTGAGATTACATTCATAAATGACGAAGTCTATTAATGAAGTAAAATTGGACTACTTTAAAATTCTTTAAAAAGTTTTAATTTATTTTAAATGAATGGATCTAAAGAGAAAGATGAGTTAATTATAATAGAATATCGATTTAATAAACGAAAAGTAATTCATACCTAACTATTTAGAAATAATTTCATAAAACGCATCATTTAACACTATCTTAAAAATCTGAAAAATAGAAAATATCGTTATTTTAAAAACAACTAAACCGTATCGTGGCGAAATAAATGATCTTCCGATTCTGTACTTATATTTTGTCTAATTTAAACACCGAAAATTGGATGACAATTTAATATGGTGGAAACGTAAGATTTTAATTGCTCGGCCATGAAACGGAACGAAGTTCCCCAAGTAAAAACGCAGGAGTAAACAATTAAGGTTTTAGGTTTTTAATTATCTTTCAACTAATTAAATATGAATATAAATGGTAAATCGGTTCGAAAATCTGATCTTTGGACCTCACTTTCTGCGTCGTACGGTTCAGAGAAGATAGATGCACATACATACATAGATAGATAGATAGATACGTCGTTTACCTTCGAATTTACAGTGTAAGACTAGCCATGGCCGGCGTTTCACGGGCTTATACGATGGTATAACTTAACTCAGTTAATTTCCATTTATTCTAACGCCAACACTTTTGGGTTTCACGCGTACGATGAGTGCATGTCCCGAGTGCGTGCATGGCTTTGTTGCTGTAACATTTTCTCTCTTCACAAATTCCGATCCTTAGTACCAATGAAGACCGCAGTGTAGGGGCGCGATGCACGTAAAATCTGTCGAGAGCACAACGTCCGTTGTGGTGTGTAGTTAGGAGAGGGGTGCCAGCTCAGGTGTCGTCCATGTCGCTTGACCATGGTTCAAATTACGTGACCGTCCCAAACGCCCGTGTAGCTGAACAGTGACGTTAATATTCACTCAATCTTCACAAATTCAGCACCTAATCATTATTTTCCGAAATTATTTTGATTTTTTTCTTCCGCTAGCCATGCTGACGGGCTTTTACAGTGAATAATACCTGAAATTCCTGTTTTCCCGATGCACTTGTGTGTGTGATGTAGGATTTCTTTCAATGTCTTAAAACTCCTTCCGAATTGTATTCGTTGGTGTGGTGGGGATATTAAAGGGTGGCTCATTCGTCCTCGTACTTGGCAGGTTCATCAGTAAACCTTGAATAGGCAAACAGTGCGATTAAAATCACACCTACTTTAATTCTTTCTTCCTGTAGATATCTCATCTCATGGAAATTTCTGTCTTCCTAGGCCGATAGCACTGTGTGTGTGCGGTGCGATGTGAGTGATTCTTTAACATAGTCATAAAATCCCTTTTCAAATTCATTTGCGTTTGTGGTGGTAATTATTAAGATGGTGAAGCCCAGTGTCGTCCTCGTCACTTGAGAATGGTGAAAATTCCTGAGGTCCCACCAAAATTCTGAATAGGCAAACAGGGTGAAATGTAGTTTAAAGATAGTTGTTGAAAAGACAAAAGTAGTAAATTTTCAAATCAAAATTTCCACTATTTTAATTTTTAAGTAAAATGAGAATTTTTGAAATATTCGACAGGGGAAAGGTTTGATGCAATTACCTTTATAAAAGAAGAAATTATTAAATGATTGACGATTTGAGTGTTTTATTAAATTTGTTCAAAAGTTTGATTTTTGAAAATCATGACTTTAAAAGTTTTAAAATCATTTTATTTAAAAGTAACGATGTTGATAAATTTAGAAAATCATGAAATATAAATATCTTTGTTTTCTAAAAAGTTTTTAAATTCCAAAAAGATAGTTTTCGGCATTTTATTTTTAATGCTGAATCTAGTTATTCAATGAACTTTTAAAATCATTTTCTTTAAATCATCGATATTTATAAAATACAAATTATAACTTATTAATATTTTTTTAAATTGATTAAAATGTCATTTAGCAATTAATTGTGACATTCCGATTTGCTTAAATAATAGATGAAAATTTATGGGAAAATAAATCAGAAATGAAAGTTCTGTTAGGAATTGTTGAAAAGATAGAAATTACTTTGAATGATTAAAATCAGAAAACCTTTAGAAGGCAAAAATGAAAAATTAATACATTAAATAACATAGCGGATCATGTTAAAATAAGTTTATCAGTAAATTAATTTCATGGGAAAATTAGCAGAAATGAAAAAGAGAAACCTGATCTGAACTGGCACATACAGATCCGCTCTTTCGATGAGCGCTAACTAACTGAGCTACCAATAGCG
Source organism: Trichonephila clavata (assembly GCA_019973975.1). Classification (NCBI taxonomy): domain Eukaryota; kingdom Metazoa; phylum Arthropoda; class Arachnida; order Araneae; family Nephilidae; genus Trichonephila; species Trichonephila clavata. The sequence goes on along the minus strand of BMAO01020662.1, from coordinate 34,065 downwards.
AAAATGAAAATAGGAATAATAATGAACGAGAGTTCAAATTGAAATTAATTTTAATTGAGGGAATCGACAGGAAGCTACAACGATTGAAAGATTGATTAAAGATTACATTTAAATGCATTAAAATTTATTTATTTGATATTTTAATAAAAGCAATTAATAATAAAATATATAATATGAACATAACTTTTTCAAGGAAGTTATGTAAAAAGTTTTGAAATGGGCAATTCTTCTGATTTTATTGAAATTATATGTCAAAAGAAATATACATTAGGCATTATTTAAAGTAAACTATAAGTTTTATGAAAGAGAACAAAATTCTGTTATAATTGATAAATATTTTAAATGATCTCAGAAATGCATTGAATGCATTTTCATTTTAATCTGAATATATTCATTAATTATGAAAATTTATAAGAAAATTTGACAAAAATAACTTTTCATTGCATTTTTCCAAGCATTGATTTCCTGTTTAAGGCAGAGTTTTTATGTACTTTGATGTGATGCGACGGCAAAAGGTAATAGTCTTTGGCGCAAAGTTAATTTTGAGCCTAATAATGGCTAAATGTAAAATCGCGTATTTAAATTATTTTGTAACCATTACCTTCATTTTGCATCATAATTTTACGTTAATCCCAAACATCTACAACCATTTGCAAAATAACGTACTTTGAAATAAAATTATAAATTACTATTTTAATTTATTTCTAGAAAACATCAGTTTATTGAAAATCACAAATGTTTTAAAATCCGTATTCAGACAATTTTTCAATCTTCGTATATGTTAGGATAATATTACTTACACACGAAAAAGGTTTTGTGAGATTACTCTCTCATAAAATGATCTTAAAGCCTGAAGTAAAATTGGGACTACTTTTAAAATTTTTAAAAAGTTTTGAATTTTTTAAATGAATGATCTAAAAGAGAAAGGTATGTAGTTAATAATGTAGAATATCGATTTAATAACTGAAAGTAATCTATACCAAATATTTAGAAATAATTTCATAAAACGCATCAGTTTTAATACTATCTTTAAAATCTGAAAAATAGAAAATATCAGTTTTACAAACAAATTAAACGTGATCGTGGAAATAAATGATCTTCCGATTCTGTACTTATATTTGTCTAATTTAAACACCGAAAATTGGATGACAATTTAATATGGGGAAAACGTAAGATTTGCTACATCGGCCGAAACGGAACGGAAGTTCGCCAAGTAAACAACCGGCAGGAGAAACAATTGCTGTTTAAGGTTTTAATTAATATCTTTCAACTAATTACAATATCGGAATATAAATGGTAAATACGGCTTCCTGAAAATTCCTGATCTTGCGTACTTCCGCGACTTCGTCGTACGGTTCGTAGAAGATAGACGCACATACATACATAGATAGATAGATAGATACGTTTGTTACTCTTCGAATTTACATAGTGTAAGATAGCTTTCATGGCCCGCGTTTCACGGCTTATACTGAGGTATAACTTAATCTCATGTTAATTTCCTCCATTTATTCTAACGCCAACACTTTTGGGGTTTCACGTACGATGTGAGTGCATGTCCCGTGAGTGCGTGTCATGGCTGTTGTTTAACATTTTCCTTCTCTACAAATTCTCGATCCTAGTACCACTGAAGATCCTGCAGTGTAGGGCGCGATGCACGTAAATCGTCGAGAGCACAAACGTCCTCCTGCTGGTGTAGTGGTAGTTAGGAGGGTGCAGCCAGTGTCGTCCACGTCGCTTGACCATGGTTCAAATTACGTGACGTCCCCAAAGCCTCGTGTAGCTGAACAGTGGACGTTATATTTCACCAATCTTCACAAATCTAGCACTTCAATATTTTCCGAACATTGACTTTGTTTCTTTCCTTCCGCTTAGCCCGATGTTGCAGGCTTCTACTGAGTGAATAACTCACCCTCATGGAAATTGTGTTTCAGGCCGATAGTACCCTGTGTGTGTGCGATGATGAGTGATTTCTTTAACAATGTCTATAAACTCCTTTTCGAAATTTTATTGTTGGTGTGGTGGGTAATTATTAGTTAAAGTGAAGCTCATGTGTCCTCACATTTGAGATATGCTGAAAATTTCGAGTCCGTCACCAAAACCCTTGAATAGGCAAACAGTGCGAATTTAAAATCACCTACTCACTTTCAATTCTTTCCTTCCTGAGTGAATAACTTCATCCCCATGGAAATTTCTGTGTTTCAGGCCTCGATACACTTGTGTTGTGCGTTGCGATGTGAGTGATTTCTTTAACTATCGTCACAAAACTCCTTTTCAAAATTTGTTCTTATGTGGTGTGGTGTGTAATTATTAAGATGCGTGAAAGCCTGTGTCGTCCTCGTCACTTGAGAAATGGTTGAAAATTCTGAGGTCCTCACAAAATTCTGAAAGGCAAACAGGCGTGAAATGTAGTTTTAAAGATAGTTTATGTTGAAAAGACAGAAAGTAGAAATTTTCAAATCCCAAAATTTCACTTATTTTAATTTTAAGTAAATTGTGAGAATTTTTGAAATATTATTGTGGGAGTTTGATACTTAAATTACCTTTATAGGAAGAATTATTAAATGATTGATTTATGATTTTGAGTGTTTTATAAATTTGTTCAAAAGTTTTGACTTTTAAAATCACTGATTTAAAAGTTTTAAAATCATTTTATTTAAAGTAACGATGTTGATAAATTTTAGAAAATCATGAAATATGCAAAATATCTTTGTTTTCTAAAAGTTTTTAATTCAAAAAGATATTTTCGGCATTTTATTTTTAATCGTTGAATCTATATACAATGAACTTTTAAATCATTTCTTTAAATCATCGATATTTATAAAATACAAAATTATAACTATTAATATTTTACATTAAAATTGATTTAAAAATGTTCATTTAGCAATTAATTGTGAATTCTGATTGCTTAAATAATGGTGAGCACTGAAAATTATGTGGAAAAATAACAGAAATGAAAGCTTCTTGTTAGAATTGTTGAAAAATAGAAATTATTGAATGATTAAAATCAGAAAACCTTTAGGAAGAAAAATTTTAAAAATGAAATACATTAAAATAACATTGGATCATGTTAAAATAAGTTTTACGTAAATTGAATTATGGGAAAATTAGCAGAAATGAGAGAACTGATTCGAACTGAGCAGCGACATCGATCCGTCTCTTTCGCGCGACGCGCTTAACAACTGAGCTACCAGCCTGGGTATGAAAATGAAATAGGAAATAATGAATGAGAGGCAAATTGAACACTTTAATTGAGAATCGATGGATATTGCTACAACGATTGAAAGATTTCGATTAAAGATTTACATTTAAACGATTGCAAAATTTATTGATTTTGATATTTTATAAAAGCAATTAATAATAAAGAATATAATATGAAATAGCTTTTTCTACGGTAGTGTAAAAAGTTTGAAATGGCAAATTTCTGATTTTATTATAAATTAAGTCAAAAAGAAATATACATTAGGCATTATTTTATAAGATTAAGTTTTATGAAAGAGAACAAAATTTGATAATTGATAAATATTTTAAATGAATCTCAAATGCATTGAATCATTTTCATTTAATCTGACATAATTTTTAATTACGAAAATTTTAGAAAAGAAAATTGACAAAAATAACTTTTCACTGCTTTTATCTTCGTTAATCTGATTTCCCTGTTTAAGGCAGATAGTGTAACCTCGATTTAGATGCAGGCGACGGCGAAACAGGTGAAAGTCTTGGCGCAGTTAATTTCGACGCTAATGTTTGGCTAAATGTAAAATCGCGTATTAAATTATTTTAAAATCATTAGTATTTACTTTTAAGGGCTAATTTACGTTAATGCTCAAACATCACAAACTATTTGTAAAATAACGTACTTTGAATAAAAATTTACATTACTTTAATTTATTTCAGAAAACATCATTAGAAATCACAAATGTTTTTAAATCCATTTTGAAGCAATTTTTCAATCTTCGTATATGTTACGGATAATATTACTTTATACGGAAAAAGAGTTGAGATTACCTTCATAAATGACGAAGTTATTCAATGAAGTAAAATTAATTACTTTAAAATTCTAAAAAGCTCGGGAATTTTATTTTTAAATGAATATAAAAGAGAAAGTGCATGTAGTTAATTTATATAGAATATCGATTTACTAACACAGCATATCCTAACCTATTTAGAAATAATTTTCATAAAACGCATCAGTTTTAACACTATCTTAAAATCTCGAAAAATAGAAAATATCGTATTTTACAAAAAAATTAAACGTATCTGGCGAAATAAATGATCTTCTGATTCTGTACTTATATTTTGTCTAATTTAAACACCGAAAATTGATGACAATTTTAATATGGTGGAAAACGCAGATTTACCGTTCGGCCGAACGGAACGGAAGTTCCGGCAAAAACCGGCAGAGTCAAAACAATTAGGCGTTTAAGGTTTTAATTCAATATCTTTCAACTAATTAAATATCGGAATATAAATGGTAAATCGGCTCGAAAATTCCCTGATCTTTGGTACCTTCGCGACTTTTCTCGTCGCGGTTCGTGAGAAGATAGACGCACATACACATAGATAGATAGATAGATACGCGTTACCTCGAATTAAGTGTAAGACTAGCTTTCATGGCCCGGCGTTTTCGGGCTTATACCGAGGGTATAACTAATCCCGCGTTAATTTCTCCATTTATTCTAACGCCAACACTTTTTGGGGTTTTACGCGTATGAGTGAGTGCATGTCCGTGAGTGCGTGTCAGGTTTCAGAGTTGCTTAACATTTTCCTTCTTCAAATTCTGATCCCAGTAACTGAAGACCTGCAGTAGGGGGCGATGGTCCAACTGTCGAGCACAAACGTCCTCCGTTGGTAGTGGGTAGTTAGAGAGGGGTGCCAGCTCAGGTGTCGTCCACGCGTTGACCATGGTTCAAATTACGGGACCGTCCCCAAACGCCTCGTGTAGCTGAACAGTGGGACGTTATTATTAACTCTCACAAATTCAGCACTTCCAATATTATTTTCCGAAATTACTTTGACTTTGTTTCTTTCCTCTCCGCTTAGCCGATGTTGCACGGCTTTTACGAGTGAATAACTTACCCTCATGGAAATTTCTGTGTTCCCTCAGGCCGATAGCACCTTGTGTGGTAGGATGATGAGTGATTTCTTTAACAATGTCTAAAACTCCCTTTCGAAATTTGTTATTGCGTTGGTGTGGGGTAATTATTAAAGGGTGAAAGCTCATGTGTCGTCCGTCACTCTGAGCATGGTTGAAAATTTGCGAGGTCCGCTACCAAAACCTTGAATAGGCAAAAGTGCGATTAAAATCACCCACCACTTTCCACTTTTCCTTCCTGAGTGAATAACTCTATGCCATGGAAATTCTGTGTTTCCCAGGCCGATAGCACTTGTGTGTGCGTGCGATTGAGAGGATTTCATATCATAAAACTCCTTTCAAATTTGTTCTTGCGTTGGTGGTGTGGATATTAAAGATGCGAAGCCTTAGTGTCGTCCTCTCCACTTGAGAATGGTGAATTTCCTGAGTCCGTCACCAAAATTCGAAAGGGCAAACAGGTGAATGTAGCTTTTAAAGATAGTTGTATGTTGAAAAGACGAAAAGTAGAAATTTTTCAAATTCAAAATTTACTACTATTTTAATTTTTATAAAATTGGAATTTTTGAAATATTCGAGAGGGGAAAAGGTTTGATGCAATTAATTATAAAAGAAGAAGATTATTAAATGATTGATTTAAGTTTTGAGTGTTTTATTAAAATTTGTCTAAAAGTTTTGACTTTTTGAAAATCACTGATTTAAAAGTTTTAAAATCATTTTATTTAAAAGTAACGAGTTGATAAATTTTAGAAAATCAAGAATATGCCAAATATCTTTGTTTTCGTAAAAATTTTTGAAAACTACCAAAAAGATAGTTTTCGGCATTTTATTTTTAATCGTTGAATCTAAATGATCAATGAACTTTTAAAATTCTCCTTTTAAATTATCGATATTTATAAATACAAAATTATAACTTATTAATATTTTACATTAAAATTGATTAAAAGTGTCTATTTTAGCAATTGACATTGGCATATCCGATTGCTTAAATAATGGCAGCACTGAAAGATGTTGGGAAAATAAACAGAAATGAAAGTTCTTGTTAGAATTGTCTGAAAAGATAGAAATTACTTGAATGATTAAAATCAGCAAAACCTTTGAAAGGCAGAAAAATTAAAAGTAACATTAAAATAACAGCGGATCATGTTAAAATAAGTTTTATCAGTAAAATTAATTTACGTGGAAAATTAGCAGAATGAAAAAGAGAACCTGATCTGAACTGGCATGCGATCACTGATCTGCTCAGCTGGATGCGATGCGCAACTAACTCCGAGCTACCCACTTCTGTAGCGAAAAATGAAAGAGGGACATAATAATGAACGGAGGTCCAAATTGAAATTAATTTTAATTGGAGGGAATCGACAGGATATCTGCACAACGATTAAAAGGATTCTGATTAAAGATTACATTTAAAAGTATTGCAAATTTATTGCATTTTGATTTTAATAAAGCAATTAATAATAAATAATAATATATGAACTATAGCTTTTTCTAAGGAAGTATGTAAAAAGTTTGAAATGGGCAAATTTTCTGATTTTATTATGAAATTATATGGGTCAAAAAGAAATATACATTAGGATTATTTTAAAGTAAACTATAAGTGCCTGAGTGAAGAGAACAAAATTCTTGATACATAAAATTTTAAATGAATCTCAGAAATGCATTGAATGCATTTTTCATTTTAATCTGACAATATAATTAGTTTAATTACGAAAATTTGATAAAGAAATTTGACAAAAATAACTTTTTGCACTGCCTTTTACTGCCAGTACTGATTTCGTTTAGGGCAAGAGAATTTTATGTGTACCTTGATTAGATCGATGATCGGCGAAACAGGTCAAAGTCTTATGGCAAGCTAATTTTCGACGCCTAATGTTTCATAAATGTAAAATCGCGCATTTTAAATTATTTTAAAATCATTAATTATTTTAGGCATAATTTTATGTTAACTGCTCAAACATCATAAACTATTGCAAAATAACGTACTTTGAAATAAAATTTACAAATTACTACTTTTAATTTTTCAGAAAACATCAGTTTACGAAAATCACAAAATGTTTTAAACCACACTTTGTAGCAATTTTCAATCTTCATATGTTAGGATAATATTATCATAACGGAAAAGGTTTTGTAGAGATTACCTTCATAAATGACGAAGTTATTAATGTGAAGTAAAATTAAGGATTACTTTTTAAAATTCTTAAAAAGTCTTGGAATTTTATTTTAAATGAATGGATCAAAGAGAAAGGCATGAAGTTAATTAATGTAGAATATCGATTTAATAACGAAAGTAATTCATATCCGTCATTTAGAAATAATTGTTCATAAAACGCACTGGGTTTTATACATCATCTTAAAAATTGAAAAATAGAAAATATCGTTATTTTACAAAAATTAAACCGTATCGTAGGAAATAAATTGATCTTTCCGATTCTGTACTTATTTGTCTAATTTAAAACACCGAAAATTGATGATAATTTTAATATGGTGGAAAACGTAAGATCGTTAGCTGCCAAACGGAACGGAAGTTCCAAGCTAAAACTGCAGTGAGTAAAACAATTAGGCGTTTTAAGGTTTTAATTAATATCTTTCAACTAATTAATATCGGAATATAAATGGTACAATACGCTCTGGAAATTCTGATCTTTGGTACCTTCCAGACTTTCTGTCGTCACGGTTCTGTGAGAAGATAGACGTACATAATAGATAGATGATATACGTTTGTTCACCTGAATTTTAATAGTGTAAGACTAGCTTTCATGGCCGCGTTTCACGGGGCTTATACTGAGGTATAACTTAATCCTCATCGTTAATTTCTCCATTTATTCTAACGCCATCACTTTTCTGGGGTTCTTTCACGCGTACGAGTGGAGTGCTGTACCGGAGTGCGTGTCATGGCTTTGTTGTTTAACATTTTCCTCCTTCACAAATTCATCCAGTACCACTGAAGACCTGCAGTGTATGCGGAGCGATGGTAAAATCTGTCGAGAGTACAAACGTCCTCCCGTTGGGTGTAGGTGTAGTTAGGAGAGGTGCCTAGCTCAGGTGTCAGTCCAGGCTGCCGCTTGACCATGGTTCGAAAATTACGGGACTGTCCCCAAAGCGCCTCGTGTAGCTGAACAGTGGGACGTTAATATTCACTAATCCACAACTAGCACTTCCAATATTATTTTCCGAAATTACTTTGATCTTTGTTTTCTTCCGCTTAGCCTGGGCGTTGCACGGGCTTTCTACCGAGTGAATAACTTCCACCTCATGGAAATTCGTGTTTCAGGCCGATAGCACCTTATGTGTGAGTGTGCGTGCGATGTGAGTGATTTCTAACAATGTCATTAAAACTCCCTTCCGTGAAATCTTGTTCATTCGTAGGTGAGGGGTAATTATTAAAGAGGTAGAAAGCCCATGTCGTCCTCAAGCCACTCTGAGCATGGCTGGAAAATTTCCGAGGTCCCACCAAAACCCTTGAATAGGCAAACAGCACAGAATTTAAAATCACCCACTCACTTTCCAATTCTTTTCCTTTCCTGAGGAATAACTTATCCCCATGGAAATTCCTGTGTTTCAGGCGAAGCACCTGTCTGTGTGTGTATGCGATGTGAGGATCTTTAACTATCGTCATAAAACCCTTTCAAAATTTGTTCTTGCGTTGGTGGTGTGGTAATTATTAAAGATCGTGAAAGCTCAGGTGGCGTCCCGTCACTTGAGAATGGTTGAAACATTCTGAGGTCCGTCACCAAAATTCTCGAATATTCAAACAGTGAGTAGCTTTAAAGATATTGTATGTTGAAAAGACAGAAAAGTAGAAATTTTCAACTTCAAAATTCTCACTACTATTTTAATTTTGAAGTAAATCGAGAATTTTGTAAAATCTGAAGGGGAAAAGGTTTGATGCAATTACTCTTTATAAAAGAAAATTATTAAATGATTGATTTATCATTTGGAGTGTTTTATTAAAATTTGTTATCTTTTGACTTTTTGAAAATCACATCTTTAAAAGTTTTAAAAATCATTTTATTTAAAAGTAACGATGTTGATAAATCTTTAGAAAATCATGAATATGCAAATATCTTTTGTTTTCAAAAAGTTTTTAAATTCCAAAAAAAGATAGTTTTCTGCATTTTATTTTTAATCGCTGAATCTATACATCAATGAACTTTAAAAGTCATTTTCTTTAAATTCATCGATATTTATAAAATACAAAATTATAACTTATTACATCATTTTTAGGCATTAAATTGATTAAAATGTTCATTTAGCAATTATTTAGACATCTCGATTGCTTAAATAATGGCAGCACTGGAAAATTTACGTGGAAAAATAAAACAGGAAATGAAAGTTTGTTAAGAATTGTTGAAAAGATAGAAATTACTTTGAATGATTAAAATCAGAAAACCTTTGAAGGCAAAAGGAAAATAAAATTAAAAGATAAATAACAGCGGATCATGTTAAATAAGTTTTACTGCAGTAAATTACATTATTGCGGAAAATTATCAGAAATGACAAAAGAGAAACCCATCTGAACTGCTGACACGACATCCCTACTTTGGATGCGATGCGCTCACTAACTGAGCTCACCTAGCCCAGAGCGAAAAATGAAAATAGGAAAAATAATGAACGAGAGGTTCAAATTGAAATTAATTTTAATTGAGGAACTTGACAGATATTCGCCACAACGATTGAAAGGTTTGATTAAAGATTATATCAACGTATTGCAAAATTTATTGACTTTTAGAGCTATTATAAAAGCTAAATTAATAATAAAGAATATATTGAAATCATAGACTTTTTCTAGAAGTTGTAAAAAGCTCTGAAATGGCAAATCTTCGATCTTTATTATGAAATTATATGTCAAAAAGAAATATACATTAGGCATTATTTAAGTAAACTATAAGTCTTATGGAAAGAGAACAAAATTTCGTACTGATAAATATTTTAAATTGATCTCAGAAATGCTAATATGAATGCATTTTTCACCTTTAATCTCGATATATAATTTTAATTAGAAAATTTATAAAGAAAATGATCAAAATAACTTTTCTAACCTTCGCATTTTATTCACAGTTCTGAATTTCCTGTTTAAGGCGAAGTTTTTAGTGCTTTGATGTTTAGATGGTGACGGCGAAACAGTTTAATAGCTTGCGTTAATCGACGCCAATGCTATTAAATGTAAATCGGCGATTTTAATATTTTAAAATCATTGCCTATTTTATGGTATAATTTTACGTAATAAGCTCCTAAACATCAAAACCTATTTGGTCAAAATAACGTCTTTTGAAATAAAAATTACAAATTCATCACTTTTAATTTATTTCAGAAAACAGATCAGTTTACGAAAATCACAAATGTTTTTAAAATCCGTAATTTGAAGCATCTTTCAATTCTCGTATATGTTACGGATATTACTTTACAACTGAAAAGGCTTTGTGAGATTACCTTCATAAATGACGAAGTATTCAATGAAGTAAAATTGGGACTACTTTAAAATTAAAAAGTTTGAATTTTATTTTAAATGAATGATCTAAAGAGAAAGGCATTAGTTAATTAGTGTAGAATATCGATTTAATAAACTAATGAAAAGTAATTCTATACCCAACTATTTAGAAATAATTTTCATAAAACGCATTCATTGATTAATTCATATCTTAAAATCTGAAAAATAGAAAATATCGTTATTTTACAAAACAAATTAAACTTATCGTATGAAATAAATGATCTTCCGATTCTGTACTAGTATTTTGTCTAATTTGTTAATTGAAAATTGATGATCAATTTTAATATGGCGGAAACGTAAGATTTACATTGCTCGCGACGAAACTAAGTGTCCGCTAAGTAAACAACTCGGCAGGAGGTAAACAATAGGCTGTTTTAGCTTTGAATTCACATATCTTTCTAACTAATTACAATATCGAAATATATAATGGTAAATGGCTCTGAAAATCCTGATCTTTGGTATCTTCTCGCACCCTCTGCGTCGTAATGGTTCAGGAGAAGATAGATCGCACATACATCATAGATAGATAGATAGATACGTCGGTTTACTCTTCGACATTATTAAACAGTCATTTCTATGGCCCGGCGTTCTACGGCATATATCCGAGGGTAACTTAATCCCTCATGTAATTTCCATCCATTATCTAACGCCACACCTTTGTGGGGTTTCACGCGTACGATGTGAGTGTGTACCGGAGTGCTGTCATGGCTTTGTTGTTAACATTTTCCTCTCTTCGACAAATTGATCCTAGTACCACTGAAGACCTGCAGTGTAGGGGCGCGATGCACGTAAAGTCTGCGAGACACAAACGTCCTCCCTGTTGGTGTCAGGTGTGTTAGAGAGGGGGTGCGAAGCTCAGGTGTCAGTCCACGTCTTGACCATGGTTCAAAATTACGGGACCGTCCCCAAAGGCCTCGTAGCTGAACAGTGGGACGTTTATTCACTCAATCTTCAGCAAATCCAGCACTCCAATATTTTCGAATACTTTGACTCTTTGTTCTTTCTTCCTATTGCCTGGCGAGTTGCTACGGCTTTACAGAGGAATAACTTCATCTCATGGAAATTTCAGGTCTTCGGCGATAGCACTGTGTGGACGGTGCGTGCAAAGTGAGTGATTTCTTTAACTGTCATAAAAACTCTTCCGAAATCTTGTCTTGCAGTTGGGTGGTGGGTAATTATTAGCAAGTGAGCCAGTGTCGATCCTCTTCACTTGAGCATGGTGGAAAATCTGAGGTCCGTCACCTAAAACCCTTTGAATAGGCAAAGAGGAATTTAAAATCACCCACCACTTTCCAATTTTCCTTTCCTGAGGGAATAACTTCATCCCTACATGGAAATTCTGTGTTTCAGGCCGATAGCACCTGTGTTGTATGCTGGATGGAGTGATTTCTTTAACTATTCCATAAAACTCCCTTTTCGAAAATTTGTTCTGCGTTGGTGGTGGATATTAAAGATGAATGAGCCCAGGTGCGTCCTCTCATCTTGAGAATGGCTGGTAAACCTTCAAGGTCCGCTGCACCAAATTGAATAGGCAAACAGGTTAAATGTACTTACTTAAAGATAGTTGTATGTTGAAAAGACTAGAAAAGTAGAATTTTCAAATTCCAAAATTTCACTACTATTTTAATTTTAGTAAATTGTGAGAATTTTTGAAATATTCGAAGGGGAAAAGGTTTGATGCAATTTTCATCTTTATAAAGAAGAAATAGGCAATACGTAACTGAACGAAGCATACCAAATGTCACAATTAATTGCTAAATGAACATTTTTAATCAATTTTAATGTAAAAATATTAATAAGTTATAATTTTGTATTTTATAAATATCGATGAATTTAAAAGAAAATGATTTTTAAAAAGTTCATTGATATCTAGAATCAGCGATTAAAAAAAATAAAATGCCGAAAACTATCTTTTTTTTTTGGAATTTAAAAAAAAAAACTTTTTTTAGAAAACAAAGATATTTGCATATTTCATGATTTTTCTAAAATTTATCAACATCGTTACTTTTAAATAAAAATGATTTTTAAAACTTTTAAAATCAGTGATTTTCAAAAAAAAAGTCAAAAACTTTTTTGAACAAATTTTAATAAAACACTCAAAATACTTAAATCAATCATTTAATAATTTCTTCTTTTATAAAGGTAATTGCATCAAACCTTTTCCCCCGCGTCGAATATTTCAAAAAATTCTCACAATTTTACTTCAAAAATTAAAATAGTAGTGAAATTTTGAAATTTGAAAAATTTCTACTTTTCTGTCTTTTTTCAACATACAACTATCTTTAAAAAGGCTACATTTCACCCTGTTTGCCTATTCGAGAATTTTTGGTGACGGACCTCGAAATTTTCAACCATTCTCAAGTGACGAGGACGACACCTGAGCTTTCACGCATCTTTAATAATTACCACACCACACCAACGCAAGAACAAATTTCGAAAAAGGGAGTTTTTATGACATAGTTAAAGAAATCACTCACATCGCGCGCACACACACACACACAAGTGCTATCGGCCTGAGGGAAACACGAAATTTCCATGGGGATGAAGTTATTCACTCAGGAAAAGGAAAGAATTGGAAAGTGAGTGGGTGATTTTTAAATTCGCACTGTTTGCCTATTCAAGGGTTTTTGGTGACGGACCTCGAAATTTTCAACCATGCTCAAGTGACGAGGACGACACATGAGCTTTCACCCCTTTAATAATTACCACACCACACCAACGCAATAACAAATTTCGGAAAAGGGAGTTTTTATGACATTGTTAAAGAAATCACTCACATCGCACGCACACACACACACACAAGTGCTATCGGCCTGAGGGAAACACGAAATTTCCATGAGGGTGAAGTTATTCACTCGGTAAAAGCCCGTGCAACGCCGGGCTAAGCGGAGAGGAAAGAAACAAAGAAGTCAAAGTAATTTCGGAAAATAATATTGGAAGTGCTGAATTTGTGAAGATTGAGTGAATATTAACGTCCCACTGTTCAGCTACACGAGGCCTTTTGGGGACGGTCCACGTAATTTTGAACCATGGTCAAGCGACGTGGACGACACCTGAGCTGGCACCCCCTCTCCTAACTACACCACTACACCAACGGGAGGACGTTTGTGCTCTCGACAGATTTTACGTGCATCGCGCCCCTACACTGCGGGTCTTCAGTGGTACTAGGATCGAGAATTTGTGAAGAGAAGGGAAAATGTTAAGCAACAAAGCCATGACACGCACTCACGGGACATGCACTCACATCGTACGCGTGAAACCCCACAAAAGTGTTGGCGTTAGAATAAATGGAGGAAATTAACATGAGGATTAAGTTATACCCTCGGTATAAGCCCGTGAAACGCCGGGCCATGAAAGCTAGTCTTACACTATTAAAATTCGAAGGTAAACAAACGTATCTATCTATCTATCTATGTATGTATGTGCGTCTATCTTCTCACGAACCGTACGACGCAGAAAGTCGCGGAAGGTACCAAAAGATCGGGAATTTTCCGGGGAAGCCGTATTTACCATTTATATTCCGATATTGTAATTAGTTGAAAAGATATTAATTAAAAACCTTAAAACGCCTAATTGTTTTACTCCTGCCGGTTGTTTACTTGGCGGAACTTCCGTTCCGTTTCGGCCGAGCGGTAAATCTTACGTTTTCCACCATATTAAAATTGTCATCCAATTTTCGGTGTTTAAATTAGACAAAATATAAGTACAGAATCGGAAAGATCATTTATTTCGCCACGATACGGTTTAATTTGTTTTGTAAAATAACGATATTTTCTATTTTTTTCGAATTTTTTAAGATAGTGTTAAAACTGATGCGTTTTTATGAAAATTATTTCTAAATAGTTGGGTATGAATTACTTTTCGTGTTATTAAATCGATATTCTACATTAATTAACTTCATGCCTTTCTCTTTTAGATCCATTCATTTAAAAAATAAAATTCCCAAACTTTTTTTTTAAAGAATTTTTAAAAAGTAGTCCCAATTTTTACTTCACATTGAATAACTTCGTCATTTATGAAGGTAATCTCACAAAACCTTTTTTCCGTGTGTAAAGTAATATTATCCGTAACATATACGAAGATTGAAAAAATTGCTTCAAAATTACGGATTTTAAAAAACATTTTGTGATTCTCGTAAACTGATGTTTTTCTGAGAAATAAATTAAAAAGTAGTAATTTGTAAATTTTTTATTTCAAAGTACGTTATTTTTGCAAATAGTTTGTGATGTTTGAGAGCATTAACGTAAAATTTATGCCCTTAAAATGAAGGTAATGATTTTTAAAATAATTTAAAATACGCGATTTTACATTTAGCCAAACATTGGCGTCGAAAATTAGCTTTGCGCCAAAGACTATTCACCTGTTTCGCCGTCGACCGCATCTAAATCAAGGGTTACACTAAAAAACTCTGCCTTAAACAGGGGGAAATCAGTAACTTTGGCGAGTAAAAAAAATGCGAGTGAAAAAGTTATTTTTTTGTCAAATTTTCTTTATAAAATTTTCGTAATTAAACAATTATATATGTCAGATTAAAATGAAAAATGCATTCAATGCATTTCTGAGAGTCATTTAAAATATTTATCAGTATCGAAATTTTTGTTCTCTTTCATAAAACTTATAGTTTACTTTAAAATAATGCCTAATGTATATTTCTTTTTTTGACATATAATTTCATAATAAAATCGAAGAATTTGCCCATTTCGAAACTTTTTTTTACATAACTTCCTTAGAAAAAAAAGCTATGTTCATATATTATATATTCTTTATTATTAATTGCTTTTTATTAAAATATCAAAAATCAATAAATTTTTTGCAATACGTTTAAATGTAATCTTTAATCGAAATCTTTCAATCGTTGTGCGAATATCCTGTCGATTCCCTCCAATTAAAAATTAATTTCAATTTGAACCTCCCGTTCATTATTATTGCCTATTTTCATTTTTCGCTACGGGGCTGGGTAGCTCAGTTAGTTAGCGCGTCGCATCCGGTAGAGCGGATCGTGTCGCTGCGAGTTCGAATCGGGTTTCTCTTTTTTTTCATTTCTGCTAATTTTTCCCACGTAAATTAATTTTACTGATAAAAACTTATTTTAACATGATCCGCTGTTATTTTAATGTACTTTTCATTTTTTAAAATTTTTTTTTTTTTTGCCTTCAAAAAGGTTTTTTCTGATTTTTAATCATTCAAAGTAATTTCTATCTTTTTCAACAATTCCTAACAAGAAGCTTTCATTTCTGTTTATTTTTCCCACGTAAATTTTCAGTGCTGCCATTATTTAAGCAATCGGAATGTCACAATTAATTGCTAAATGAACATTTTTAATCAATTTTAATGTAAAAATATTAATAAGTTATAATTTTGTATTTTATAAATATCGATGAATTTAAAAGAAAATGATTTTTAAAAAGTTCATTGATATTAGAATCAGCGATTAAAAAAAATAAAATGCCGAAAACTATCTTTTTTTTTTGGAATTTAAAAAAAAACTTTTTTTTTAGAAAACAAAGATATTTGCATATTTCATGATTTTTCTAAAATTTATCAACATCGTTACTTTTAAATAAAAATGATTTTTAAAACTTTTAAAATCAGTGATTTTCAAAAAAAAAGTCAAAAACTTTTTTGAACAAATTTTAATAAAACACTCAAAATACTTAAATCAATCATTTAATAATTTCTTCTTTTATAAAGGTAATTGCATCAAACCTTTTCCCCCTGTCGAATATTTCAAAAAATTCTCACAATTTTACTTCAAAAATTAAAATAGTAGTGAAATTTTGAAATTTGAAAAATTTCTACTTTTCTGTCTTTTTTCAACATACAACTATCTTTAAAAAGGCTACATTTCACCCTGTTTGCCTATTCGAGAATTTTTGGTGACGGACCTCGAAATTTTCAACCATTCTCAAGTGACGAGGACGACACCTGAGCTTTCACGCATCTTTAATAATTACCACACCACACCAACGCAAGAACAAATTTCGAAAAAGGGAGTTTTTATGACATAGTTAAAGAAATCACTCACATCGCGCGCATACACACACACACACACACAAGTGCTATCGGCCTGAGGGAAACACGAAATTTCCATGGGGATGAAGTTATTCACTCAGGAAAAGGAAAGAATTGGAAAGTGAGTGGGTGATTTTTAAATTCGCACTGTTTGCCTATTCAAGGGTTTTTGGTGACGGACCTCGAAATTTTCAACCATGCTCAAGTGACGAGGACGACACATGAGCTTTCACCCCTTTAATAATTACCACACCACACCAACGCAATAACAAATTTCGGAAAAGGGAGTTTTTATGACATTGTTAAAGAAATCACTCACATCGCACGCACACACACACACACAAGTGCTATCGGCCTGAGGGAAACACGAAATTTCCATGAGGGTGAAGTTATTCACTCGGTAAAAGCCCGTGCAACGCCGGGCTAAGCGGAGAGGAAAGAAACAAAGAAGTCAAAGTAATTTCGGAAAATAATATTGGAAGTGCTGAATTTGTGAAGATTGAGTGAATATTAACGTCCCACTGTTCAGCTACACGAGGCCTTTTGGGGACGGTCCACGTAATTTTGAACCATGGTCAAGCGACGTGGACGACACCTGAGCTGGCACCCCCTCTCCTAACTACACCACTACACCAACGGGAGGACGTTTGTGCTCTCGACAGATTTTACGTGCATCGCGCCCCTACACTGCGGGTCTTCAGTGGTACTAGGATCGAGAATTTGTGAAGAGAAGGGAAAATGTTAAGCAACAAAGCCATGACACGCACTCACGGGACATGCACTCACATCGTACGCGTGAAACCCCACAAAAGTGTTGGCGTTAGAATAAATGGAGGAAATTAACATGAGGATTAAGTTATACCCTCGGTATAAGCCCGTGAAACGCCGGGCCATGAAAGCTAGTCTTACACTATTAAAATTCGAAGGTAAACAAACGTATCTATCTATCTATCTATGTATGTATGTGCGTCTATCTTCTCACGAACCGTACGACGCAGAAAGTCGCGGAAGGTACCAAAAGATCGGGAATTTTCCGGGGAAGCCGTATTTACCATTTATATTCCGATATTGTAATTAGTTGAAAAGATATTAATTAAAAACCTTAAAACGCCTAATTGTTTTACTCCTGCCGGTTGTTTACTTGGCGGAACTTCCGTTCCGTTTCGGCCGAGCGGTAAATCTTACGTTTTCCACCATATTAAAATTGTCATCCAATTTTCGGTGTTTAAATTAGACAAAATATAAGTACAGAATCGGAAAGATCATTTATTTCGCCACGATACGGTTTAATTTGTTTTGTAAAATAACGATATTTTCTATTTTTTTCGAATTTTTTAAGATAGTGTTAAAACTGATGCGTTTTTATGAAAATTATTTCTAAATAGTTGGGTATGAATTACTTTTCGTGTTATTAAATCGATATTCTACATTAATTAACTTCATGCCTTTCTCTTTTAGATCCATTCATTTAAAAAATAAAATTCCCAAGACTTTTTTTTTAAAGAATTTTTAAAAAGTAGTCCCAATTTTTACTTCACATTGAATAACTTCGTCATTTATGAAGGTAATCTCACAAAACCTTTTTTCCGTGTGTAAAGTAATATTATCCGTAACATATACGAAGATTGAAAAAATTGCTTCAAAATGACGGATTTTAAAAAACATTTTGTGATTTTCGTAAACTGATGTTTTTCTGAGAAATAAATTAAAAAGTAGTAATTTGTACATTTTTTATTTCAAAGTACGTTATTTTTGCAAATAGTTTGTGATGTTTGAGAGCATTAACGTAAAAATTATGCCCTTAAAATGAAGGTAATGATTTTTAAAATAATTTAAAATACGCGATTTTACATTTAGCCAAACATTGGCGTCGAAAATTAGCTTTGCGCCAAAGACTTTTGACCTGTTTCGCCGTCGACCGCATCTAAATCAAGGGTTACACTAAAAAATTCTGCCTTAAACAGGGGGAAATCAGTAACTTTGGCGAGTAAAAAAAATGCGAGTGAAAAAGTTATTTTTTTGTCAATTTTTCTTTATAAAATTTTCGTAATTAAATAATTATATATGTCAGATTAAAATGAAAAAATGCATTCAATGCATTTCTGAGATTCATTTAAAATATTTATCAGTATCGAAATTTTTGTTCTCTTTCATAAAACTTATAGTTTACTTTAAAATAATGCCTAATGTATATTTCTTTTTTTGACATATAATTTCATAATAAAATCGAAGAATTTGCCCATTTCGAAACTTTTTTTTACATAACTTCCTTAGAAAAAAAAGCTATGTTCATATTATATATTCTTTATTATTAATTGCTTTTTATTAAAATATCAAAAATCAATAAATTTTTTGCAATACGTTTAAATGTAATCTTTAATCGAAATCTTTCAATCGTTGTGCGAATATCCTGTCGATTCCCTCCAATTAAAAATTAATTTCAATTTGAACCTCCCGTTCATTATTATTGCCTATTTTCATTTTTCGCTACGGGGCTGGGTAGCTCAGTTAGTTAGCGCGTCGCATCCGGTAGAGCGGATCGTGTCGCTGCGAGTTCGAATCGGGTTTCTCTTTTTTTTCATTTCTGCTAATTTTTCCCACGTAAATTAATTTTACTGATAAAAACTTATTTTAACATGATCCGCTGTTATTTTAATGTACTTTTCCTTTTTTTTAAAATTTTTTTTTTTTTGCCTTCAAAAAGGTTTTTGCTGATTTTTAATCATTCAAAGTAATTTCTATCTTTTTCAACAATTCCTAACAAGAAGCTTTCATTTCTGTTTATTTTTCCCACGTAAATTTTCAGTGCTGCCATTATTTAAGCAATCGGAATGTCACAATTAATTGCTAAATGAACATTTTTAATCAATTTTAATGTAAAAATATTAATAAGTTATAATTTTGTATTTTATAAATATCGATGAATTTAAAAGAAAATGATTTTTAAAAAGTTCATTGATATATAGAATCAGCGATTAAAAAAAATAAAATGCCGAAAACTATCTTTTTTTTTTGGAATTTAAAAAAAAACTTTTTTTTTAGAAAACAAAGATATTTGCATATTTCATGATTTTTTCTAAAATTTATCAACATCGTTACTTTTAAATAAAAATGATTTTTAAAACTTTTAAAATCAGTGATTTTCAAAAAAAAAGTCAAAAACTTTTTTGAACAAATTTTAATAAAACACTCAAAATACTTAAATCAATCATTTAATAATTTCTTCTTTTATAAAGGTAATTGCATCAAACCTTTTCCCCCTGTCGAATATTTCAAAAAATTCTCACAATTTTACTTCAAAAATTAAAATAGTAGTGAAATTTTGAAATTTGAAAAATTTCTACTTTTCTGTCTTTTTTCAACATACAACTATCTTTAAAAAGGCTACATTTCACCCTGTTTGCCTATTCGAGAATTTTTGGTGACGGACCTCGAAATTTTCAACCATTCTCAAGTGACGAGGACGACACCTGAGCTTTCACGCATCTTTAATAATTACCACACCACACCAACGCAAGAACAAATTTCGAAAAAGGGAGTTTTTATGACATAGTTAAAGAAATCACTCACATCGCGCGCATACACACACACACACACACAAGTGCTATCGGCCTGAGGGAAACACGAAATTTCCATGGGATGAAGTTATTCACTCAGGAAAAGGAAAGAATTGGAAAGTGAAAGTGGGTGATTTTTAAATTCGCACTGTTTGCCTATTCAAGGGTTTTTGGTGACGGACCTCGAAATTTTCAACCATGCTCAAGTGACGAGGACGACACATGAGCTTTCACCCCTTTAATAATTACCACACCACACCAACGCAATAACAAATTTCGGAAAAGGGAGTTTTTATGACATTGTTAAAGAAATCACTCACATCGCACGCACACACACACACACAAGTGCTATCGGCCTGAGGGAAACACGAAATTTCCATGAGGGTGAAGTTATTCACTCGGTAAAAGCCCGTGCAACGCCGGGCTAAGCGGAGAGGAAAGAAACAAAGAAGTCAAAGTAATTTCGGAAAATAATATTGGAAGTGCTGAATTTGTGAAGATTGAGTGAATATTAACGTCCCACTGTTCAGCTACACGAGGCCTTTTGGGGACGGTCCACGTAATTTTGAACCATGGTCAAGCGACGTGGACGACACCTGAGCTGGCACCCCCTCTCCTAACTACACCACTACACCAACGGGAGGACGTTTGTGCTCTCGACAGATTTTACGTGCATCGCGCCCCTACACTGCGGGTCTTCAGTGGTACTAGGATCGAGAATTTGTGAAGAGAAGGGAAAATGTTAAGCAACAAAGCCATGACACGCACTCACGGGACATGCACTCACATCGTACGCGTGAAACCCCACAAAAGTGTTGGCGTTAGAATAAATGGAGGAAATTAACATGAGGATTAAGTTATACCCTCGGTATAAGCCCGTGAAACGCCGGGCCATGAAAGCTAGTCTTACACTATTAAAATTCGAAGGTAAACAAACGTATCTATCTATCTATCTATGTATGTATGTGCGTCTATCTTCTCACGAACCGTACGACGCAGAAAGTCGCGGAAGGTACCAAAAGATCGGGAATTTTCCGGGGAAGCCGTATTTACCATTTATATTCCGATATTGTAATTAGTTGAAAAGATATTAATTAAAAACCTTAAAACGCCTAATTGTTTTACTCCTGCCGGTTGTTTACTTGGCGGAACTTCCGTTCCGTTTCGGCCGAGCGGTAAATCTTACGTTTTCCACCATATTAAAATTGTCATCCAATTTTCGGTGTTTAAATTAGACAAAATATAAGTACAGAATCGGAAAGATCATTTATTTCGCCACGATACGGTTTAATTTGTTTTGTAAAATAACGATATTTTCTATTTTTTTCGAATTTTTTAAGATAGTGTTAAAACTGATGCGTTTTTATGAAAATTATTTCTAAATAGTTGGGTATGAATTACTTTTCGTGTTATTAAATCGATATTCTACATTAATTAACTTCATGCCTTTCTCTTTTAGATCCATTCATTTAAAAAATAAAATTCCCAAGACTTTTTTTTTAAAGAATTTTTAAAAAGTAGTCCCAATTTTTACTTCACATTGAATAACTTCGTCATTTATGAAGGTAATCTCACAAAACCTTTTTTCCGTGTGTAAAGTAATATTATCCGTAACATATACGAAGATTGAAAAAATTGCTTCAAAATGACGGATTTTAAAAAACATTTTGTGATTTTCGTAAACTGATGTTTTTCTGAGAAATAAATTAAAAAGTAGTAATTTGTACATTTTTTATTTCAAAGTACGTTATTTTTGCAAATAGTTTGTGATGTTTGAGAGCATTAACGTAAAAATTATGCCCTTAAAATGAAGGTAATGATTTTTAAAATAATTTAAAATACGCGATTTTACATTTAGCCAAACATTGGCGTCGAAAATTAGCTTTGCGCCAAAGACTTTTGACCTGTTTCGCCGTCGACCGCATCTAAATCAAGGGTTACACTAAAAAATTCTGCCTTAAACAGGGGGAAATCAGTAACTTTGGCGAGTAAAAAAAATGCGAGTGAAAAAGTTATTTTTTTGTCAATTTTTCTTTATAAAATTTTCGTAATTAAATAATTATATATGTCAGATTAAAATGAAAAAATGCATTCAATGCATTTCTGAGATTCATTTAAAATATTTATCAGTATCGAAATTTTTGTTCTCTTTCATAAAACTTATAGTTTACTTTAAAATAATGCCTAATGTATATTTCTTTTTTTGACATATAATTTCATAATAAAATCGAAGAATTTGCCCATTTCGAAACTTTTTTTTACATAACTTCCTTAGAAAAAAAAGCTATGTTCATATTATATATTCTTTATTATTAATTGCTTTTTATTAAAATATCAAAAATCAATAAATTTTTTGCAATACGTTTAAATGTAATCTTTAATCGAAATCTTTCAATCGTTGTGCGAATATCCTGTGGATTCCCTCCAATTAAAAATTAATTTCAATTTGAACCTCCCGTTCATTATTATTGCCTATTTTCATTTTTCGCTACGGGCTGGGTAGCTCAGTTAGTTAGCGCGTCGCATCCGGTAGAGCGGATCGTGTCGCTGCGAGTTCGAATCGGGTTTCTCTTTTTTTTCATTTCTGCTAATTTTTCCCACGTAAATTAATTTTACTGATAAAAACTTATTTTAACATGATCCGCTGTTATTTTAATGTACTTTTAATTTTTTTAAAATTTTTTTTTCTTTTTTTTTTGCCTTCAAAAAGGTTTTTTCTGATTTTTAATCATTCAAAGTAATTTCTATCTTTTTCAACAATTCCTAACAAGAAGCTTTCATTTCTGTTTATTTTTCCCACGTAAATTTTCAGTGCTGCCATTATTTAAGCAATCGGAATGTCACAATTAATTGCTAAATGAACATTTTTAATCAATTTTAATGTAAAAATATTAATAAGTTATAATTTTGTATTTTATAAATATCGATGAATTTAAAAGAAAATGATTTTTAAAAAGTTCATTGATATATAGAATCAGCGATTAAAAAAAATAAAATGCCGAAAACTATCTTTTTTTTTTGGAATTTAAAAAAAAACTTTTTTTTTAGAAAACAAAGATATTTGCATATTTCATGATTTTTTCTAAAATTTATCAACATCGTTACTTTTAAATAAAAATGATTTTTAAAACTTTTAAAATCAGTGATTTTCAAAAAAAAAGTCAAAAACTTTTTTGAACAAATTTTAATAAAACACTCAAAATACTTAAATCAATCATTTAATAATTTCTTCTTTTATAAAGGTAATTGCATCAAACCTTTTCCCCCCTGTCGAATATTTCAAAAAATTCTCACAATTTTACTTCAAAAATTAAAATAGTAGTGAAATTTTGAAATTTGAAAAATTTCTACTTTTCTGTCTTTTTTCAACATACAACTATCTTTAAAAAGGCTACATTTCACCCTGTTTGCCTATTCGAGAATTTTTGGTGACGGACCTCGAAATTTTCAACCATTCTCAAGTGACGAGGACGACACCTGAGCTTTCACGCATCTTTAATAATTACCACACCACACCAACGCAAGAACAAATTTCGAAAAAGGGAGTTTTTATGACATAGTTAAAGAAATCACTCACATCGCGCGCATACACACACACACACACAAGTGCTATCGGCCTGAGGGAAACACGAAATTTCCATGGGGATGAAGTTATTCACTCAGGAAAAGGAAAGAATTGGAAAGTGAGTGGGTGATTTTTAAATTCGCACTGTTTGCCTATTCAAGGGTTTTTGGTGACGGACCTCGAAATTTTCAACCATGCTCAAGTGACGAGGACGACACATGAGCTTTCACCCCTTTAATAATTACCACACCACACCAACGCAATAACAAATTTCGGAAAAGGGAGTTTTTATGACATTGTTAAAGAAATCACTCACATCGCACGCACACACACACACACAAGTGCTATCGGCCTGAGGGAAACACGAAATTTCCATGAGGGTGAAGTTATTCACTCGGTAAAAGCCCGTGCAACGCCGGGCTAAGCGGAGAGGAAAGAAACAAAGAAGTCAAAGTAATTTCGGAAAATAATATTGGAAGTGCTGAATTTGTGAAGATTGAGTGAATATTAACGTCCCACTGTTCAGCTACACGAGGCCTTTTGGGGACGGTCCACGTAATTTTGAACCATGGTCAAGCGACGTGGACGACACCTGAGCTGGCACCCCCTCTCCTAACTACACCACTACACCAACGGGAGGACGTTTGTGCTCTCGACAGATTTTACGTGCATCGCGCCCCTACACTGCGGGTCTTCAGTGGTACTAGGATCGAGAATTTGTGAAGAGAAGGGAAAATGTTAAGCAACAAAGCCATGACACGCACTCACGGGACATGCACTCACATCGTACGCGTGAAACCCCACAAAAGTGTTGGCGTTAGAATAAATGGAGGAAATTAACATGAGGATTAAGTTATACCCTCGGTATAAGCCCGTGAAACGCCGGGCCATGAAAGCTAGTCTTACACTATTAAAATTCGAAGGTAAACAAACGTATCTATCTATCTATCTATGTATGTATGTGCGTCTATCTTCTCACGAACCGTACGACGCAGAAAGTCGCGGAAGGTACCAAAAGATCGGGAATTTTCCGGGGAAGCCGTATTTACCATTTATATTCCGATATTGTAATTAGTTGAAAAGATATTAATTAAAAACCTTAAAACGCCTAATTGTTTTACTCCTGCCGGTTGTTTACTTGGCGGAACTTCCGTTCCGTTTCGGCCGAGCGGTAAATCTTACGTTTTCCACCATATTAAAATTGTCATCCAATTTTCGGTGTTTAAATTAGACAAAATATAAGTACAGAATCGGAAAGATCATTTATTTCGCCACGATACGGTTTAATTTGTTTTGTAAAATAACGATATTTTCTATTTTTTTCGAATTTTTTAAGATAGTGTTAAAACTGATGCGTTTTTATGAAAATTATTTCTAAATAGTTGGGTATGAATTACTTTTCGTGTTATTAAATCGATATTCTACATTAATTAACTTCATGCCTTTCTCTTTTAGATCCATTCATTTAAAAAATAAAATTCCCAAGACTTTTTTTTTAAAGAATTTTTAAAAAGTAGTCCCAATTTTTACTTCACATTGAATAACTTCGTCATTTATGAAGGTAATCTCACAAAACCTTTTTTCCGTGTGTAAAGTAATATTATCCGTAACATATACGAAGATTGAAAAAATTGCTTCAAAATGACGGATTTTAAAAAACATTTTGTGATTTTCGTAAACTGATGTTTTTCTGAGAAATAAATTAAAAAGTAGTAATTTGTACATTTTTTATTTCAAAGTACGTTATTTTTGCAAATAGTTTGTGATGTTTGAGAGCATTAACGTAAAAATTATGCCCTTAAAATGAAGGTAATGATTTTTAAAATAATTTAAAATACGCGATTTTACATTTAGCCAAACATTGGCGTCGAAAATTAGCTTTGCGCCAAAGACTTTTGACCTGTTTCGCCGTCGACCGCATCTAAATCAAGGGTTACACTAAAAAATTCTGCCTTAAACAGGGGGAAATCAGTAACTTTGGCGAGTAAAAAAAATGCGAGTGAAAAAGTTATTTTTTTGTCAATTTTTCTTTATAAAATTTTCGTAATTAAATAATTATATATGTCAGATTAAAATGAAAAAATGCATTCAATGCATTTCTGAGATTCATTTAAAATATTTATCAGTATCGAAATTTTTGTTCTCTTTCATAAAACTTATAGTTTACTTTAAAATAATGCCTAATGTATATTTCTTTTTTTGACATATAATTTCATAATAAAATCGAAGAATTTGCCCATTTCGAAACTTTTTTTTACATAACTTCCTTAGAAAAAAAAGCTATGTTCATATATTATATATTCTTTATTATTAATTGCTTTTTATTAAAATATCAAAAATCAATAAATTTTTTGCAATACGTTTAAATGTAATCTTTAATCGAAATCTTTCAATCGTTGTGCGAATATCCTGTGGATTCCCTCCAATTAAAAATTAATTTCAATTTGAACCTCCCGTTCATTATTATTTCCTATTTTCATTTTTCGCTACGGGCTGGGTAGCTCAGTTAGTTAGCGCGTCGCATCCGGTAGAGCGGATCGTGTCGCTGCGAGTTCGAATCGGGTTTCTCTTTTTTTTCATTTCTGCTAATTTTTCCCACGTAAATTAATTTTACTGATAAAAACTTATTTTAACATGATCCGCTGTTATTTTAATGTACTTTTCATTTTTTTTAAATTTTTTTTTTTTTGCCTTCAAAAAGGTTTTTTCTGATTTTTAATCATTCAAAGTAATTTCTATCTTTTTCAACAATTCCTAACAAGAAGCTTTCATTTCTGTTTATTTTTCCCACGTAAATTTTCAGTGCTGCCATTATTTAAGCAATCGGAATGTCACAATTAATTGCTAAATGAACATTTTTAATCAATTTTAATGTAAAAATATTAATAAGTTATAATTTTGTATTTTATAAATATCGATGAATTTAAAAGAAAATGATTTTTAAAAAGTTCATTGATATTTAGAATCAGCGATTAAAAAAAATAAAATGCCGAAAACTATCTTTTTTTTTTGGAATTTAAAAAAAAACTTTTTTTTTAGAAAACAAAGATATTTGCATATTTCATGATTTTTCTAAAATTTATCAACATCGTTACTTTTAAATAAAAATGATTTTTAAAACTTTTAAAATCAGTGATTTTCAAAAAAAAAGTCAAAAACTTTTTTGAACAAATTTTAATAAAACACTCAAAATACTTAAATCAATCATTTAATAATTTCTTCTTTTATAAAGGTAATTGCATCAAACCTTTTCCCCCGTGTCGAATATTTCAAAAAATTCTCACAATTTTACTTCAAAAATTAAAATAGTAGTGAAATTTTGAAATTTGAAAAATTTCTACTTTTCTGTCTTTTTTCAACATACAACTATCTTTAAAAAGGCTACATTTCACCCTGTTTGCCTATTCGAGAATTTTTGGTGACGGACCTCGAAATTTTCAACCATTCTCAAGTGACGAGGACGACACCTGAGCTTTCACGCATCTTTAATAATTACCACACCACACCAACGCAAGAACAAATTTCGAAAAAGGGAGTTTTTATGACATAGTTAAAGAAATCACTCACATCGCGCGCATACACACACACACACACAAGTGCTATCGGCCTGAGGGAAACACGAAATTTCCATGAGGGTGAAGTTATTCACTCGGTAAAAGCCCGTGCAACGCCGGGCTAAGCGGAGAGGAAAGAAACAAAGAAGTCAAAGTAATTTCGGAAAATAATATTGGAAGTGCTGAATTTGTGAAGATTGAGTGAATATTAACGTCCCACTGTTCAGCTACACGAGGCCTTTTGGGGACGGTCCACGTAATTTTGAACCATGGTCAAGCGACGTGGACGACACCTGAGCTGGCACCCCCTCTCCTAACTACACCACTACACCAACGGGAGGACGTTTGTGCTCTCGACAGATTTTACGTGCATCGCGCCCCTACACTGCGGGTCTTCAGTGGTACTAGGATCGAGAATTTGTGAAGAGAAGGGAAAATGTTAAGCAACAAAGCCATGACACGCACTCACGGGACATGCACTCACATCGTACGCGTGAAACCCCACAAAAGTGTTGGCGTTAGAATAAATGGAGGAAATTAACATGAGGATTAAGTTATACCCTCGGTATAAGCCCGTGAAACGCCGGGCCATGAAAGCTAGTCTTACACTATTAAAATTCGAAGGTAAACAAACGTATCTATCTATCTATCTATGTATGTATGTGCGTCTATCTTCTCACGAACCGTACGACGCAGAAAGTCGCGGAAGGTACCAAAAGATCGGGAATTTTCCGGGGAAGCCGTATTTACCATTTATATTCCGATATTGTAATTAGTTGAAAAGATATTAATTAAAAACCTTAAAACGCCTAATTGTTTTACTCCTGCCGGTTGTTTACTTGGCGGAACTTCCGTTCCGTTTCGGCCGAGCGGTAAATCTTACGTTTTCCACCATATTAAAATTGTCATCCAATTTTCGGTGTTTAAATTAGACAAAATATAAGTACAGAATCGGAAAGATCATTTATTTCGCCACGATACGGTTTAATTTGTTTTGTAAAATAACGATATTTTCTATTTTTTTCGAATTTTTTAAGATAGTGTTAAAACTGATGCGTTTTTATGAAAATTATTTCTAAATAGTTGGGTATGAATTACTTTTCGTGTTATTAAATCGATATTCTACATTAATTAACTTCATGCCTTTCTCTTTTAGATCCATTCATTTAAAAAATAAAATTCCCAAGACTTTTTTTTTAAAGAATTTTTAAAAAGTAGTCCCAATTTTTACTTCACATTGAATAACTTCGTCATTTATGAAGGTAATCTCACAAAACCTTTTTTCCGTGTGTAAAGTAATATTATCCGTAACATATACGAAGATTGAAAAAATTGCTTCAAAATGACGGATTTTAAAAAACATTTTGTGATTTTCGTAAACTGATGTTTTTCTGAGAAATAAATTAAAAAGTAGTAATTTGTACATTTTTTATTTCAAAGTACGTTATTTTTGCAAATAGTTTGTGATGTTTGAGAGCATTAACGTAAAAATTATGCCCTTAAAATGAAGGTAATGATTTTTAAAATAATTTAAAATACGCGATTTTACATTTAGCCAAACATTGGCGTCGAAAATTAGCTTTGCGCCAAAGACTTTTGACCTGTTTCGCCGTCGACCGCATCTAAATCAAGGGTTACACTAAAAAATTCTGCCTTAAACAGGGGAAATCAGTAACTTTGGCGAGTAAAAAAAAATGCGAGTGAAAAAGTTATTTTTTTGTCAATTTTTCTTTATAAAATTTTCGTAATTAAATAATTATATATGTCAGATTAAAATGAAAAAATGCATTCAATGCATTTCTGAGATTCATTTAAAATATTTATCAGTATCGAAATTTTTGTTCTCTTTCATAAAACTTATAGTTTACTTTAAAATAATGCCTAATGTATATTTCTTTTTTTGACATATAATTCCATAATAAAATCGAAGAATTTGCCCATTTCGAAACTTTTTTTACATAACTTCCTTAGAAAAAAAAGCTATGTTCATATTATATATTTTTTTATTATTAATTGCTTTTTATTAAAATATCAAAAATCAATAAATTTTTTGCAATACGTTTAAATGTAATCTTTAATCGAAATCTTTCAATCGTTGTGCGAATATCCTGTGGATTCCCTCCAATTAAAAATTAATTTCAATTTGAACCTCCCGTTCATTATTATTTCCTATTTTCATTTTTCGCTACGGGGCTGGGTAGCTCAGTTAGTTAGCGCGTCGCATCCGGTAGAGCGGATCGTGTCGCTGCGAGTTCGAATCGGGTTTCTCTTTTTTTTCATTTCTGCTAATTTTTCCCACGTAAATTAATTTTACTGATAAAAACTTATTTTAACATGATCCGCTGTTATTTTAATGTACTTTTCATTTTTTAAAATTTTTTTTTTTTTTGCCTTCAAAAAGGTTTTTTCTGATTTTTAATCATTCAAAGTAATTTCTATCTTTTTCAACAATTCCTAACAAGAAGCTTTCATTTCTGTTTATTTTTCCCACGTAAATTTTCAGTGCTGCCATTATTTAAGCAATCGGAATGTCACAATTAATTGCTAAATGAACATTTTTAATCAATTTTAATGTAAAAATATTAATAAGTTATAATTTTGTATTTTATAAATATCGATGAATTTAAAAGAAAATGATTTTTAAAAAGTTCATTGATATTTAGAATCAGCGATTAAAAAAAATAAAATGCCGAAAACTATCTTTTTTTTTGGAATTTAAAAAAAAACTTTTTTTTTAGAAAACAAAGATATTTGCATATTTCATGATTTTTTCTAAAATTTATCAACATCGTTACTTTTAAATAAAAATGATTTTTAAAACTTTTAAAATCAGTGATTTTCAAAAAAAAAAGACAAAAACGTTTTTGAACAAATTTTAATAAAACACTCAAAATACTTAAATCAATCATTTAATAATTTTTTCTTTTATAAAGGTAATTGCATCAAACCTTTTCCCCCTGTCGAATATTTCAAAAAATTCTCACAATTTTACTTCAAAAATTAAAATAGTAGTGAAATTTTTGAATTTGAAAATTTCTACTTTTCTGTCTTTTTTTCAACATACAACTATCTTTAAACCCTGTTTGCCTATTCGAGATTTTTGGTGACGGACCTCGAAATTTTCAACCGCCATTCTCAATTGTGAGACCACCTGGGCTATCACGCATCTTTAGTACCACACCCACACCAGCACAGAACAAATTTCGAAAGGGGTTTTATGACATAGTTAAAGAATCACTCATCGCGCATACACACACACAGGTGCTATCAGCCTGGGAAACACAAAGGAATTTCCATGAGGATGAGTTATTCACTCAGGAAAGGAAAGGAGTGGAAAGTGGTGGTGATTTTAAATTCGCATTGTTGCCTATTCAAGGGTTTTACTGGTGACGGACCTCAGGAATTTTCAACCATGCTCAAGTGTGAGGACGACGCAGGCTTTCACCCCATCTTTAATAATTACCACACCAACGCAAGAACAGATTTCCAGAAAGGGTTTTATGACATTGTTAGAAATCAGTCTCATCTTGCACACTCCTTTTACACTGGTGCTATCGTACAGAGGCAGAATTTCCACGAGGGTGATTGAGCTATCCGTAAAGCCAGTACAACTCGGGCTAAACGGAAGGAAAGAAACAAAGAAGTCAAAGTAATTTCGGAAATAATGGTGGAGGTACAGATTTGTGAGATTGAGTGAATCTAACGTCCGCTGTTCAGCTACGAGGCCTTTTAGGGACGGTCCCGTAATTTTTAAGACCATGTTCAAGCGGCGTGGACGACACCTGGGCTAGCACCCTCTCCTAACTACACCCACTACACCAACGGGAGGACGTTTGTTCTCTCGACCAGATTTACGTGCATCGCACCCTACACTGCACCGCAGGTCTTCAGTGGTACTAGGATCGAGAATTTGTGAAGAGGAAAATGTTAAGCAACAAAGCCGCGGCCGCCTCACGGGACGTACCTCATCGTACGTGAAACCCACAAAGTCATTGGCGATTACAAGTCGATGGAAATTAACGCGAGTTAAGTTATACCTCGGTATGGCCGTGAAACGCCGGGCCATGAAGCTAGTCTTACACTATTATTAAAATTCAATCAAAACAAACGTATCTATCTATCTATCTATGTATGTATGGCCGTCTATCTTCTCACGAACCGCACGACGCAGAGAGTCATAAGAAGGTACAAGATCAGAATTTTCAGAGCCATATTTACCATTTATATTCCGATGTGCGAATTAGTTGAAAGATATTAATTAAAGCCTTAAAACGCCCTGGTGTTTCTCCTGCCGGTTGTTGCCAGCGGAACTTCCGTTCCGTTTCAGCCGAGCAGTAAATCTGCGTTTTCCACCATATTAAATTGTCATCAATTTTCGGTGTTTAAATTAGATAAAATATAAGTACAAGTCGGAAGATCCCATTTATTTCGCCACGATACGGTTTAATTTGTTTTTGTAAAAATAACGATATTTTCTATTTTTCAGATTTTTAATATATTATTTAAAACTGAGTACGTTTTATAGAGAATTATTTCTAAATAGATGGGTATGATTACTTTTCGTATTTATTGATCGATATTCTACATTAATAATTAACTTCATACGCTCTCTTTAGATCCATTCATTTAAAATAAAATTCCCAAGACTTTTTAAAGAATTTTTAAAATTAATTCCCAATTTTACTTCACATTGCATAACTTCGTCATTTATAGAGAATTAATCTCACAAAACCTTTTTCCGTGTGTAAAGTAATATTATCAAACAACATATAAGAAGATTGAAAAATTTAGCTGAATGACAGTTTAAAAACATTTGTGATTTTCGCTAAACTGATGTTTTCTGAAATAAATTAAAAGTAGTAATTTGTACATTTTTATTTCAAAGTGCGTTATTTTTGCAAATAGTTTGTGATGTTTAGGAGCATTAACGTAAAGTGTAACATAAAATGCATTAATGATTTTAAAATAATTTAAAATACATGATTTTACATTTTAGCCAAACATTGGCGTGGAAAATTAGCTTCATAAAGACTTTGACATGTTTCATAAATCGGTGACCGCATCTAAAGCACTAAAAATTTTGCAGCAAACAGGGAAATCAATGGCTTTGGCGAGTAAAAATGCAGATGAAAAAGTTATTTTTATCAATTTTCTTTATAAAATTTCGTAATTTAATAATTATATCAGATTAAAGATGAAAAATGCATTCAATGCATTTCACAAGTTCATTTAAAATATTTATAGTGTCAGAATTTTGTTCTCTTCATAAAACATAGTTTACTTTAAAATGAATTGCTAATGTATATTTCTTTTTGACATATAAACGTTTCATAATAAAATCAGAATTTGCCCATTCAAACTTTTTACATAACTGTAGAAAAAGCTATGTTCATATTATATTTTATTATTAATTGCTTTTTATTAAAATATCAAAATCAATAAGAATTTTAATACGTTTAAATGTAATCTTCAATCGAAACCTTTCAATCGTTGTGCGAATATCACCTGTAGTTCCTCAATTAAAATTAATTCAATTTGAACCTCCCGTTCATTATTCTTGCCTATTTTCCATTTTTCGCTACAGGGCTGGGTAGCTCAGTTAGTTAGCGCGTCGCATCCGGTAGAGCGGATCGTGTCAATGCGAGTTCAGATCAGTTCTCTTTTCATTTCTGCTAATTTTCCCGTAAATTAGTTTTACTGAAGTAAAACTTATTTTAGCATGATCGCTATTGGTGGTGTACTTTCCTTTTTAATTTTTGACGTAAAGGTTTTCTGATTTTAATCATTCCAAAGTAATTTCTATCTTTTCAACAATTCCTAACAAAACTTTCATTTCTGTTTATTTTCCATAAATTTTCAATTGCTGCCATTATTTAGCTTAATCAGGTGTCTGATTAATTGCTAAATAGACATTTTAATCAATTTAGTAAAATCAACAATAAGTTATAATTTTGTATTTTATAAATATCGATAAATTAAAGAAAATGACTTTTAAAAGTTCATTTGATATTTATAATCAGCGATTAAAAATAAAATGCAGAAACTATCTTTTTCTAGAATTTAAAAACTTTATAGAAACAAGAGATGTAATGCATATTTCATGATTTTTCTAAAGTTATCAACATCGTTACTTTTAAATAAAGAATGATTTTAAAACTTTTCGTCAGTGAATTTCAAAAATGCCGAAACTTTTGAACAAATTTTGTGAAACACTCAAAATGCCAAATCAATCGTTTAATGAATTTTTCTTTTATAAAGATAATTGCATCAAGCCTTTTCCCCGTGTCAGATATTTCCAAAGTTCTCACAGTTTCTTCAAAATTAAGATAGTAGTGATTTTGGAGATTTGAAGATTTCACTACTATTTTAATTTTGAGTTAAGTTGTGATCTGAAATAATCGACACTGAAAGTTGTCTGATACTATAAGAAAAATTGATAAATGATTGATTCTTTTGATGTTCAATAAAATTTGTTCAACTTTCGTGACCCCTGAAATTCCTGTTTAAAAGTTTTAAAATCATTTTATTAAAAGTAACGATGATAGAACCTGAAAATCGTAATCATATCTCTTTGTTTTATATAAAAGTTTTCAAATTTCAGAAAAAGATGATTTTCGGCATTTCTATTTCACAATCATGATTATAAATATCAATGTTTACAAAGATCATTTTCTGGTTATCGTCTTATAAAATACAAAGATATAACTATTATTTTACATTAAAATGATTAAAAATGTTCGTTGTAATTAGTGTGACATTCGACAAATAATAACGGCACTAATTACGTGGAAAAATAA